>WSFP011482829.1:0-15905 GCA_009831015.1 Picea engelmannii | reverse complement strand
AGATGCACGTAGAAGCCATATCTCTTCTTAGATATAGCTACCACCATTCGAGCAAGTGTTTCAGTTCTACAGTTTTACCGTTTCAACCTATTTCATTATTCAATAGAAGATATTGTTCACTAGATGTCTGTGTTATTCTTCATATCTCTGTGTTTATTGTATTCAGTTTGTTAATCATTTCATTCCTCTCCTAAATCTAGATCACATTTATAAATCCTTAATTCCACAGGGTATATCCTAGAAGGTATAACGAACCAAAGTTTTAAATTTTTACTTGAAGTACTTTTATATGTCTCCTTAGATCCCTAAAAAATTCACAGTCTAAAAAGTCCCGGAAATAAAGTTATAGCGAAAATTCCAAACTGACCTATTTGAAACTAACTACAGGACTAATTTGAAATCCTATCTTCCACATGACATATATTAAAAAGTATAGCAAAACAACATCTGAAAATTTAACCACATCAACCCATAGATCTCACCTCTATCTCCTCAAAATTTCATGGTCTGAAACATCCCAAAAAATAAGTTATAGCGATAATGCCAAGCTGACTTGACAATGATTTCACAACTCTCTAATTTTGTAATGATATTCAATCTTTGCTCATCCACTTATTCAAATGTTATTACATTTTTCACCCACAAAATTTCTCTCAATACTTTCTCTTTTTATACTTTATAATAACCCTTCATGAAGGGACATGCCAATTCAAAAAGACACAACACCCATTAATTAAATAATTAATTCCCCTTTTTTTAATTTCACTTTTCCAAATACCATGAGAAAATACCATGGGCTTCCAAATCCATGTGTTTGAAACCACCATTTCATTTTTTACTTTTTCATGTGCACCCATTTTTTTTAATATACTTGTAAAGCTATATATAAATCAATCTTAGAAATATTGTGTGTACTTGTAAACCCATAATATGAAATTAATGACAAAATTAATCCTTTGACATCATTGGCAATAATTCCAACAATCTCCCCCTTTGTCATTGATGGAAAACTTGCAACGAAACACATAGTCCACCAGGCATAGAAAGAATTCCCCCCTTGTATGCAACTCTCTCCCTTTATTCAACTCCCCCTATATGAAACTCTCCCCATATTTGCAAGTCTCCCTTTGTATGCAACTATCCCCCTTTGACATCAATGGAAAAGGGATGCTCCCCCCAAGCTTGTGGTTTCTCTTAAGCACTTAGTGATGAGATGTATATTACTCCCAATTTTTGTCTAATATATTCAAATGTCTCCTTGGCAAAGGGTTTGTGAAAATATCCACAATCTGTTCTTTGGTGACAATATATTCCAACTTGAAATTCTATTTCTCTATTTGTTCTCTTAAGAAGTGATACTTGATTGGAATATGCTTTGTTTTGTAGTGCATAACATGGTTCTTTGAAATATTTATTGCACTTGTGTTGTCACAAATTATTGATAGTGGATGATTATATTCTACCTTAATATATGTCAATGTCTACTTCATCTAAAGAACTTGTGTGAAACATCATGTTGCTGTTATATACTTGGCCTTCGTTGTGGATAGAGAAACTTAACGTTGTTTCTTGCTCTACCAAGACATTAGACTATTTCCTAGAAAGAATGATCCTCCACTTGTAGTTTTCCTATCATCAACATTGTATTCCCAATCCACATTCGTATACACTGTTAGAGTAAAATATTCACCTCTTGAGTACCACAAGATGAATTCCAAGGTGCCTTTTATATATTTGAATATTTTTTTCACTGCTTGCACATAACTTTATTTTGGTGTAGATTGAAACTGTGCAACCAATCCTACTACTTTCATAATGTCTAACCTTGATGCTATCATATATAGAAGGTTTTCAATCATTTCTTGTACAATGTTGATTTTCTTTCGAAGATTCATCATTTTTCTCAACTTACAACTTGTGACCATGGGTGTGCTGACCGGTGCATAATATTCCATTATGAACTTATTCAACATTTCCTTGATATACTTGGTTTGTGAAATGAATATTCCTTTGTAGAATTGAGAAATCTGTAAACCAAGAAAGAATGACAATTCACCAAGAATATACATCCCAAATTCCTTTTGCATTTCTATTGCAAACTCTTGGCACATCTTGTTCATACTGCCTCCAAAAATGATGTCATCTACATAGAACTCAACAATCAATTGATTTTATTTTATTGTATCGATGTAGATATTACTTTCAACAATTCCTCTTTTGAAACCTTCTTGTTGTGGATATTTGTCAAGTCTTGAATACCAAGATCCAAGTTCTTGTTTTATCCCATAAAGTGATTTCTTCAATATGCATACATGATCCTTATTTTCTGATAATAAGAATCCTTTTGGTTGTTCAATGCATACTTCTTTCTCTAAATTTCCATTGAGAAAGGCATACTTTCCATCTATTTAATAGACTTTTAAGTTCTTGAAACACACAAATTCCAAAAACATTATGATAGTTTCTATTCTTGCAACCAGGGAAAAGGTTTCTTCGAAATCAGTACCTTCAACTTGAGCATAGCCTTTACAAACTAATCTTGCTTGATTTCTTATTACTTGTACATTTGCATTCAATTTGTTCCTAAAACCCCACTTGGTGCCAATCACATTTTTATCTTTTGGTCTTGGAACAAGTTGCCATGTCGACTATCATTCTTCTCAGTTTCATTCAACTCTTCTTCCATGGCATCAATCCAATGCTTGTCTTCACTAGTTTTTGTAAATTTATCAGGCTATATTTTAGATAGAAAATATAAGTTTGCATGCTTTGGTCCACTTTATAATATTCTTCTAGTTTTCACTCCCGTATCTTTATCACCAAGAATTTTATTTTTTGAATGATTCTTTTAAAAAATATAGATCGTGTCTTTGTATTTTGATGTTCTATTTCTTCTTCTTCTTCTTTGCAGCTTGGATCCTTTGTTTGAACATGTGTTTTCACCTTATTATGCTCAACTTCATCGATTTTCACATTGGAAGTCTCTATGATTTTTCCCAATGTTTTATTGTAACATCGATAAACCTTGATTCTTGATGAATAACCAAGAAAGAAACCTTCATCAATTATGGATTCAATTTTTCTCAAGTCCTCGTCATCTCTTTTTATGTAGCACTTGCTTCCAAATACATTAAAGTATTTAGTTGTTTCTGGTCTACCCTTCCATAATTCATAAGGTTTTTTGTTGTGTTTAACTCTAATTTCCCCTCTATTGAGAATGTAGATTGCGGTGTTGATTGCCTCTCTCCAATACATGTCTGATAACTTAGCTTCATTTAACATTGTTATAGCCATCTCTTGTTCTTTTTGATTCTTCCTTTCTACCAATTCATTCTAATGTGGATCCCTTGCAACTAAAATGTCTCTTCATTCCATGAAGCTCACAAAACTATTCAAATTTATTTGAGATAAAATCACCTCCTCTGTCTGATATCAAGCATTTCGGTTTCATTTTCAACCAATGATTTGAATGTTTTGAACTTATGAAACACTTCATATTTTTCTTTTAGAAATGTAACCCATGTCATTCTAGAGTATTCATCAATAAGAAACATGAAGTAATTTTCACCTTGTATGATCCAGGTGGATATTGGTGGCCACCCACCTATTCCAATTGGCTCCTCATGTCTGTTTTTGTTCAACAAGTTCTTCTGTACTGCTTTGTAATTGTGGGTTCTACACTTCTGGGGTTGTTTGAATCCCCACAAATCCTCTAGGTGGATATGGGTGGCCTCTCGCCTAATCCAATTGGCTTATTTTGTATGTTTTCATGTCAGCACATCTTGTTGTACTTCTCGAGTTGTTTTAGGGCTCTAAACGTTGCTTTTTTTGCTCGCCATAGTCAAACTAGAAATAGAGTTATATTTTTATGACAGAATGTGTAGTTCTCTGAAAGACCTTTCCAACGGGCTATCACACGCCTAAAACGAAGGTTGTATACAAAATTTACGGCCCTAGGAAGTTGAGGTACCAAATTACACCAACTTACCTATAGGGCCCACATGAGTTTTGGCGTTTCACCTTCTAGGGTTAGGTTTTTGGATGTATAGGGATTTGGAATTCATGAGTAATATAAAAAATGCCTATGGAGCCTCATTGTAACCCATTCTACTCAGATGGATGCATGTACCAGCCACATCTCTTCTCATATATAGCTACCACCATTCGAGCAAGTTTTTAGTTCTGTAGTTTTACAGTTTCAACCTATTTTATTATTTAATAGAAGATATTGTTCAATGGATATTTGTGTTATTCTCCATATCTCTGTGTTTATTGTATTTAGTCTATTAATCAGTTCGTTCCACTCTTAAATTTGGATCAGTGGTATCAGAGCGATGTGCTCTTCATTTATTTTTCTTTGTGCATGTCCCCGAAACGATCTGGGTATAAGAAGTTGAGACTCGAATCAATCAATCCATTACCATATCTATTGCATCGAGGCCGAAAAAAACCCATGGGGGAAGAAAATAAAGATGATGGAGCGGGATATCGTATTAAAATGTTGCTTGATGAAGCCCTCATGCGACAAAGGAACAAAATGATGGACACCTTCACGCAGATCCTTCGACGACTTCCCATAGGAGAAACATATTCATCAAGCGTCCAAGAAACCCCCTTCAAGGTACAGGTAATTTTTGATATTCCATTATTTTAAGGACTGATAGATGTAGATGTTGTAGATAAATGGTTGAATCTGCTCGAAGGATATTTTTCGGTCCACAATTTTTTCTTTAGGGAAAATATCACTTTTGCACTTCTCAAGAACGTTCCCCATGTTAAAGACTGGTGGGATACTTACTCTTAGCAAAGGGTCGTGGAGGAATCTACAATGTTTGTGGTGGCCCCTACATGGGATTCCTTCAGGGACACCATTAAATAAAAATACTACCCTTTTGGAAGCTACGAGGACCAGTACACTAGATGGACCACCCTACATCAAGAAAGGGACCAGACAATACCATATTTCACAATATTTTCCATACCCTACACACCAAATTTGGTATCAAAGACTATGAGCATCATCTGGTGCTCAAATACAACGACTGTTTGCATAGATACATTCAAACATAAATGGATTTCTTGGAGATCGTCTATTTGGGAATGAATTATAGATACGTTGTTAAGATCGAGCATAAATTTAAGCATAAATGACGAGAGTTTGGATCTGCAAATCCCTCACATCCGAAGCAGGGAAAAGGAAACCCTAACCCACACAACAAGGGACCAAGTTGAGATGGCTTCCCTCAGGATAACTAGTCCAAGCTGCAACACAAAAACGGAAATGAGAAGACAAATAAGGACACGAGAAAATGGTGTGAGTACCATAAAAGTTCTTGGCACAACACCGAAGAATGCCTCTCCAAGCAGTCCCTCATGGTCGAGCTGAAGGATTTTGAGTCAGAGGCCAATTCTAATTCTGAGTCAAGTCTTAAAGGAGGGAATCATATTATCGATGTTGAACCAAGTGCCACTATTGCTACCACCAAAGTCCATCTGAATGAACCAGAAGAACAAGAGGAAGGGGAATGCCTCTTTCACTTGCATATGTGGGTCAAGGGGGATCCGATTCATTTCATTGTCGACAATGGTAGTCAGAAGAACCTGATTTCAGTAGAGGTCATCAAGAATCTAGACCTGCCAACAACACCACACCCGCAACCCTACATCATCCACTGGCTTCACCCAGGAAGAGATCTTCGTATAAACTAACAATGTTGTCTTCCCTATGACATCAAGCCTTTCAAAGATTAAGTACTCTGTGATATTTATCCCCTTGAAGTTTGTGATGTTATTTTAGGACAATCATATTTGTGGAAGAGTCATGCTGTGTATGAGTCTAGACCCTGTAGTGTTATTATTATTTTGGGTAGACAATTGTACAGGATCCCAAAGGTAGCGTTTCCTACTTCTATTTCTTTAATATCTGCTAAGCAATGCAGTAAGGTCATTTCAAAAAATGGGAATTTCATGTTCTTTGTGATCCATGCTCACAGTAAGTAGAAGGTCACAGCCACATCCGTGGCCTCTACTCAACGCCTCTCTTTGTAGAAGAATAAAGTGGATGGGATCGTGGAAGAATATAGAGACATCTTCTCCTCACCTACAGGGGTACTGACACACTGCCAAGTCAAGCATACAATTGATATGATCCCCGACGCACCTCTACCTAATGGACTAGTCTATCGACGCTCCCTAATGGAGAATGATGAAATTAGGCATCAGATCTGAGATCTTATTAAAAAGAGGCACATCAGACCCAACTCCTCCCCTTGCAGAAGCTCGATTGTACTGGTGCAAAAGAAGGACAAGACTTGGTGACTCTGCATTGATTACAGAGCCTTAAACAAAATCATAGTCATGAACCACTACCCCATTCCTAGGATTGATGAACTTATTGACCAACTCAAGGGGGAAAAGTTATTCAACAATATTGAACTAAATTTTGGCTACCACCAGGTTCCCATCGAACCAACTGATGTATGGAAGACAACCTTCAAGTCTAAAGAAGGCCTCTACGAATGGCTAGTCATGCCCTTTGGCTTAACAAATGCACCAACCGCTTTCACGAGGTTGATGTATGATGTATTGAGACCCTTCACAAACTTTTTTTTGGTGGTATATTTGGATGACATCCTCATCTTCAATAGAACGTGGAAAGAGAACATGCGACATATTCAATAGGTTTTGAGCACTCTGTAACAGCACAAGTTGTATGCCAACTTGGAAAAATGATCTTTTGGCATGAACATAGTCCAATAATTGGGCTACATTTTTTATGAGCATGGGGTACATGTTGATCCAGCTAATATCCAAGTCATCTGTGACCGGCTAGCCTCGACCACACTGACCGAGCTTCAGAGCTTTCTTAGGCTAGCCAACTTCTACTGAAGGTTCATGTTGTGATTCTCCCATATTGCATGGGCCCTCATACAGGTGAACAAAGGAGGTGGTAGGGACAAGTTCGTGTGGGGAAAGTAGAAACAATGAGCATTCGATGATCTGAAACATCGCTTGTGCTCAAATTTGGTACTCTCCTTTCCCGATCTGCAGTAACCATTCAAGATTAAGACTGATGCATCTAACTATGTTGTGGGAATTGTTCTCACTCAACACGGGCATCTGGTGGCATACCATAGTGAGACACTCTTCGATAATGTATGAAAATACCCCACCTATGACAAGGAAATGTGTTCCATTGTACAAGCCTGTCGTCAATGGAAACATTACATTCTGGGGAAAGAGACGATCATGCACATTGATCACAAGCCTCTCCAGTTCATACAAACACAGGGGAAATTGCAGAACGACCTCCATCAGAAGTGGTCCACCTACCTGCAACAATTTCATCTCAACATAAAATATAAGAAAAGTATCTCCAATCGTGTTGTTGACTTCCTCAGTCGCCCCCCTATGGCTACACTCACCACTATACTCATTCCTGTGTACATGAAGCCTCTGAGTGGCCCCAACTTTATTAACAAGATCTAGACTTCGCCACCACATATCATCTCTTGGGTACAGGTGCAACTGTCACTTATTTTTACATTCAGGACAAATTATTATGAAAACTGGGCCATCTCTGTGTTCCTACAAGAGAGCATGCAAACATGATTTGGGAATCCCACTACAGTCAGGTGGCAAGACATTTTCGCGTAGAGAAAATTGTGGTCGTTCTTCAGAAACATTTTTACTGGCCAAAACTTCAACAGGACGTCAACAAGTATATCAGATCTTGCACTTCCTGTGACATTTCCAATCCAACCGTCAAGAAGCAAGGCTTATATACCCCTCTTCCTATTCCCAAGATGCCTTGGAAATCTGTCTTAATGGTTTACATGTATATCTTTCCATCCACCAAGCAAGGAAATGATTGTGTGTTTGTGTTCGTTGATTAGTTTTCGAAGATGGACATCCTCACAGCCTGTAAGAAGAATGTGACAGTGGAAAATACTACCAAGCTCTTCTTTGAATGAGTGTGGGTCCACTTTGGGATATGAAAAACCATCATCTCTGATCGAGACAACAGGTTCCTCAACACCTTTTGGTCAATTCTCTGGTCTTTGTTGGACACCGAGCTCACAAAATCCATTGCTTTCCACCCCTAAACCAATGGCCAAACATAAGTCATCAATCAAATGATTGTGCACATCCTGCGCATGTACAATTCTAAGAATCCAAGTACATGGGACGAGAGTATCCTCTATGTCCAACACAATTACAACATGGATCTCCATAGTTCCACCGACCATATCCCATTTCAGGTGGGTATGGGATTCCAACCCTTGGGACCCATTGATGTTGCACTCCCTCTTGCCACCACACATACATACTCTTCCCATGATCATTCCATGATAAAAAAAGCCACCAGATTCATTGAGCGGATTCAACACATCCACCAACAGGTCCATGATATTTTGAAGAAATCTAATGCTAAGTACAAGAAGTGGCATGATCAACACAGGGTACCACACCAGTTTTAGGTTGGCGACAAATTATGGTTACATCTGTAGAAGGAATGTCTCACCGGGCCCCATAAGAAGCTTCTCCCACTTCGTTATGGGCCTTACACTATCACTAATCCTGTGGGTAGCAATGATTTTGAGCTCAACACTCCACCCTTCCTTGGTCTGCATCCAGTATTCAATGTGGACCTCCTTCGGCCATATTTTCTACCATTATTGGAAACTTCTTAGATTGTAGAACAATTGACACCAACAGATCTCAACCATGACTGCATGGAAGCATAATCCACTAATCAGAGCATGGACACACAAGTCAAGGGAAATTGCTAGTAGCAGATCCAACTTTATCAGGTTGTCAAGGCATGGAAACTCCTACACCAAGGCAAGTGGCTCACCCGGGGCCAAATCTGACAAAAGTTTCCTCACCTGATGGGGGAACTCAACACAATGGAGACCATTTCTTACTAAGGGGGGAGGATTGATCCAAGTGGACATTGGTGGCCACCCACCTATTCCAACTGGCTCCTCATGTCTGTTTTTGTTCAAAACGTTCTTATGCACTGCTTTGTAATTGTGGGTTCTACATTCTGGGGCTGTCTAAAGCCCCACACATCCTCTAGGTTGATATGGGTGGCCTCTCACCTAATCCAACTGCCTTATTTTGTACGTTTTCATGTCAATACATCTTGTTGTACTTCCAGGTCCGTTTTGGGGCCCTAAACATTGTTTTTTTTTTATCACCACAATAAAACTATAGACAAAGTCAAAGTTTGACGACGAAATGTGTATTTCTATGAAATACCTTTCCAATGGGCTATCACGCACCTAAAATGGAGGTCGTATGCAAAATTTACAGCCCTATGAAGTTGAGGTACCAAATTACACCAACTTACCTATAGGGCCCACATGAATTTTGGTGTTTCACCTTCTAGGGTTAGGTTTTTGGATGTCTATGGTTTTGGCATTCATGAGTAATATCAAAAAGGCCTATGGAGCCTCATTGTAATCCATTCTTCTCAGATGGATGCGCATAGCACCCACATCTCTTCTCAGAGATAGCTACCACCATTCGAGCAAGTTTTCAGTTCTGCAGTTTTACAGTTTCAACCTATTTCATTATTTAATAGAAGATATTGTTCACGGGATATTTGTGTTATTCTCCATATCTCTATGTTTATTGTATTCAATTTGTTAATTAGTTTGTTCTGCTCCTAAATCCGGATCATTGTAGAGTTTGTGTTCTTGTATCCCCACAAATATCTGTATGAACGAATTCCAATAGCTTTATTTTTTAGTACTCCTTTGGTTTGGAGTATTCTCTTGTCTGTTTTCCATGATGACATTGCTTGCAAGAGTGTTTAAAGGTTGATCAATCTTTGGCATGTATCTCATTGCTTGTTTAATGCTAATTTTTACTGGATTATAAAATTTCATATGGCTTATTATTCTATGCCATAACCAACTTTCATCCATTTGTCCCATATAAAATTTTCTTCCTTGATATCATTGATGATATATACATTATTTTAGGTTCTATATGCATTTTCCACTAGTATTCCCAACTCTTTCTTCCTTATCTCACAACCTTCAGAATGAAATGTGAGGTTGTTTCCTTGATCACACATTTGACTAAGACTGAGATTATTGCATTTCAAACCTTCAACACACAAGTCATTTTCTATTTCAGTCTTTCCATTATTGAGACTGAGAGTACCTTTTCTAGATATCCTTGTGGTAGCATTATCTCCAAATGTCACATTGCCTTCATTAGCTTCTTTCAAAATGAGAAACTTGCTCTTGTCACCTGTCGTGTGGCTTGAGAATCCACTATCAACATATCATTGGTTTCCTTTGTTTTGAGCATGAAGGGAAATTTTCACAAGAACATATTTCTCCTACTTTCGATTTTATTCCTCTTGCTTCCTTTTCCAAACTCCTATGAGTTATTTCTTTTGTTTGGAAAGGGTATCCACTTCCTTGTTTTGTCTAGAAGTTTCCACTGTGTCACTTCTACAAAAGAGTTCTATATGACCATAGTTTTTTCACTTATAACATACAACATAGTAATAAAATAGTGGATCAAATGACCCAGATGGATATCGGTGGCCACCCACCTATTCCAACTGGCTCACATGCAGTTTTCATCATTGGCAGTCATTTCGTAGATTTTCGAGTCCTAAACTTTCAGGGCCGTTTTGAGGCCCTAAATCAAATTTATGGAACTCTCCACAATAAAACTATAAAAAAAGTCAGATTTTGACGGCATAATGTGTAGTCCTTGGACATAACTTTCCAATGGGATATTGCACACCTAAAACAAAGATCATATGCAAAAGTTACGACCTCGGGAAGTTACGAGATCATATGCTTCATCTCCACATTGGGGCCACAAACCTTTTGGATTTTCATCTTCTGGGGCTAGGTTTTTGAATTTTTAGGGTTTTTCCATTTATGTTAAAAAGGCCTTTTGAGCCTCATTGTAATCATCTTCTGGCGAATGAGTGTAGCCATCACATCTCTTCTCAGAGATAAGCTTCCACCATTCTAGTGAGTCTTTCACTCTATAATTTTACAGTTTTGTACATTTCACTCATTAATATAAATTGTGTATTACTATATATTTATGCCTCTTATTATATATATATATATGATATATCTCTACTATATTATTGGATCTCTTGCAATATCTCAGTATATTTCGTTATTATATCTCCACTCTCATTTCATGCTCAAAATAATTTAGATCAGTGGTATTAGAGTAGGATGCTCTTGTTCGTTTTTCAGTGCATGTCCTCAATGAGGTTTGAGTATAGAGAGTTAGGTCTCGAGCTTGTCTCTCTTGAGGAAAATTGCTCTTGCATGCCTAATAAACCCTCCATTGTGGAAGAAAAAAAAACAATGGAGCATAAGATTCTATTAATCTGTTGTTGGAGCAAGCTCTCATGTGAAAGAGGGATGAAATGATGGAGAATTTTTCCCAAATCCTTCGACGCCTGCCTATAAAAATAAACGAGTCTTCATCAAGCATCCACTTTGGAGGCACTGCTACTTTCAAGGTACAAATTAATTTTGATATTCCCTTATTTGAAGGCCAGATAGATGCAGATGCCCTAGAAAAATGGTTAAATATGCTAGAAGGTTATTTTTCTGTGCACAATTTTTCCATGAGGGAAAATATCACCTCCACGCTCCTTAAGGATCTCCCCCATGTCAAACATTGGTGGGAAACTTACTATGAACAAATTTCCACAGAGGATTCTAGAATGTTCGAGGTTGAACCCAGTTGGGAATCTTTCATAGATGTCGTCAAGGAACAATATTACCCTATTGGAAACTATTAAGATCAATACATGAGATGGACCATGCTGCATCAAGAAATGGGCCAAGCAATGCCAGATTTCACCAATAGCTTCCATACCTCATGCACCAAGCTGGGTATCAAATATTCTAAGCGACATTTGGTTTTGAAATACCATGGGGCTTTACACAGGTACATCCAAACCGAAATGTTGTTTCTGGACATCTCATTGTTGGGAGCTACTTATCGATATGCTGTCAAAATAGAGTAGAAATTTAAGCACCAGAACAAATGGGAGTTCATTTATGCAAATATGCAACAACCAAAGTATGATAAAGATGACCCTAACAAGCAAACTCCCGAAAACCAATCCAATACACAGGAAAATAAGGGTAAGGGAAAGACAAAGAATGACACTGGAAAGTGGTGTGATTTCCACAAAAGCCCCTAGAATAACACCGATGGATGTTGCTCAAAACAGTCATTGGTGGCCGATATCAAAGAAAAAGAGCCAAACCCATATTTATAATCTGATTCAAAAAACAATGGAAGGAGACAGATCATCGACGTAGACCCCAAAACCACTGTCACAACCACAAAAATCCAACCATAAACACCAGCAGACCCTGAAGAGGGGGAGCACCTCTTACATTCACAAATGTGGGTGAAGGGGATCCTGTTGTAGTTCATTTTTGATAGTGGAAGCCAAAAGAACCTCATCTCAATAGAGGTCGTCAAACAATTGGGATTGCCAACAACACCACACTCGCAACCATACAACATCAGGTGGCTTCACCTGGGACACGATCTTCGTGTCAACCAATAGTTCCTCTTGTGCTATGGCATCAAGCCCTTGAAGGATGAGATATTTTGTGATGTTTCCCCATTGGATTTTTGTGATGTTTTTTTGGGCCAACCATAAATTTGGAAGAGCCATGTTGTTTATGAGTCTTGGCCCCATAGTGTCATTAACAAAGTTGTCTCTCATACAAATTTTTTTAGCTTCTTTGCGATTCGGGCAGGAAGTGAATAGAAGAACACTGTGACCACTATAGCCTTGGGTCAAGCCCCCTCTATCTAGCAGAAGTAGGTCAACAAAATTGAAGAAAAGAAAAAAATATTCCTTATGCACACAATCATCTCATGAATTCAGACTGTTTAAAAAGGTCCAACCCCTCCAACATTAGGTTCATGACAACCTTCCACAAGCAAAGAAACACAACGTCTCTAGCAAGGCAAGCAACTCACCAAGGCTCAAATTCAACAAACTCTTTCCCATCTCCCAGGGGAACTCAACACAATGGACACCATTGCTTCCTAAGGAGGGAGGGTTGATCTAGATGGATATCGGTGGCCACCCACCTATTCCAACTATTCCACATGCATTTTTCATCATTGGTAGTTATTTCCTATATTTCTGAGTCCTAAACTTTCAAGGTCGTTTTGAGGCGCTAAACAACATTTCTAGAGCTCACCACAGTTAAATTGTATACAGAGTTAGAGTTTGACGACATAATGTGTAGTCCTCAGATAGAATTTTTCAATGGGTTATCATGCACCTAAAATGAAGATCATATGCAAAAGTTACGACTCCGGGAAGTTGTTGTACCAACTTACCCCATTCAGGCCCACATGACTTTTGGCACTTCATCTCCACATTGGGGTCGCAAACCTTTTGATTTTTCATCTTTCGGGGGAAAGGTTTTTGGATGTTTATGGTTTTTCTATTTATGTTAAAAATTCCTTTCGAGCCTCATTGTAATCATCTTCTGGTGAATGAGCATATTCATCACATTGCTTCTCAGAGATAAGATGCCACCATTCTAACGAGTCTTTCACTATGTAATTTTACATTTCTGTACATTTCAATCATTAATATAAATTGTGTATTACTGCATATCTATGCCTCTTGTTATATATATATGACATATCTTTATTATATTATTGGATCTCTTGCAATATCTCATTATATTTCTTTATTATATCTTCGCTCTCATTTCGTGCTCAAAATAATCCGGATCAACAAATGAATTATAGTTTCTATTTAAGAACTCATAAGTACTTATGTTTTTGTTCCATACATAATTATTTCTTGCATGTGCTCTAAAATATATTACTTTTTGACCAAATATATTGCAAGAAAAATAATAACCAAGGAAAGAGTTTTGGTACCAAGTTGTGTAAGGACATCTTGGTAGGAAAGATATTCCAAATTCGTCCTTGTTTTCCTTGGGAGGAATGAAAATTTTCTGTGGAACATAATTTTCTCTCTTCCTGTTGTATTTGTCACTGATGGAGATTTTGAGTACATCATCATAGATTTTATATTTTTCTTCATTTACCTTCATTGGTGACTTTGTACCTTTTGAATCTTCTTTGGTGGTCATCTAAGTCTTATCATATCCAAAACCAATTTTAATAAGTTGTGACCTTTGGAATTTGATAATATCATCTAATATTTCAATGCTCTTTTCAAACTTTATGCTTCTATTCAATTGGGTAATTGACTTCTCCAATTCCTTTCTCAAGGAAATAATTTTAGCTTCTAGATTCTCACAATTTTCTTCCTTTTCCTTTAGCTAGATTCTCACCACTTCCATCCTTTTTGCCTCTTCTAGTTGAATCTTTAGGTAGATAACAATATCCTCTATTTATTCAAGGCTTTGCGACATTTTTTCTTTTGCATCACGATCCTCCTCTTCATATTTCAAAAACTTCTCCTTTTGTTTCAAAATCTTTTTCTTAATATTATTTATTTTGCTTAAGGCACAAACGAGTTCTTCTTCAAGATACACTTCCATATCAATTTAGACATTTTGATCCTTTTATGAATCCATCATTTCTTACCCTTTTTATTCCTTTTACAAAGTTTCAATCTTTATTTCCATTTCCATGAAGATATTTTCCTCTATCACTATCGAATATACTTCCATTGCTCTCTTCCATAGAGTCACTGCCCCCTTTTGAGTAGATACTCTTCATTTTCTTATAAGTGTTCTTCTTATTTTCATGCTTGTTATTTTTGTATTGATGATTATTTCTCCCTTTAGTTATGTTATGGTCTTCTTCATCATCACTAATTTCATTTTTCTCATATGGACACTTAGCAACAAAATGTCCTACTTTTACACAATTAAAGCATTTAAAGGGCATCTTAGCTTTGTATTTTCTAGATCCATTTTTGAGCTTTCTCACAAAATGTGCTTCCTCTATGTCTGATTCATAGCTAGAACATTGACTTGATTTTTGTTCTTTGTTCTTCATATTCATTGAAGCTTTAAAGGTTGTTTATCACTTTGAAAAATTCTCTTTCTCAATATTCATTTCATATACCGTGAGAATCCCATGTAATTCATCCATTGTCAATGAATTAAGATAATTCATTTCTTCAATTGTAGAAACTTTGACATCAAATCTTAAGGGAAGTGACTTTAGCACCTTTTGCACAATCATTGGTTCTTCAACCTTTTCACCAATTCCTTTGATGGTGTTGACTATTTCATCCACATGAAGGAGATATGATGCAAAATTTTGTTCATCTTTCATTTTCAGACTCTCGAATTGTCTTCCGTGTGTTTGTATCTTTTCTTTCTTAAACTCTTCATCGCCTTATCTTTTGATTCACAATGCATTACCTTGAGAAACTATGATTCTAACAGGCTGCACAAGATGGAATTCATGGATTTTGCATTATTTTCACTATCCTTCTTTCTAGCTTGATCCATTGGTAGAGATGTTGGAGCTTTATAACTAGTTACAACAGATTGCCAAATATTGAAACAAAGAACCATTAAATAGGTTCACATCCTTATGCTCCAAAAGTCATAGTTTGTTTTGTCAAGCAATAGAGACCTGCTTGTGGAGAAACTTTCTTAACCATCCATGTGTTCTCCCAAGATCTATCTTCTAGTGGTTGGATTGTTTAAAGAAGAACCTATTGTAAAACCAATTGTTCAACACACACTTATACTGAGAGGTGGGATTTAATAAGTATAAGAAAATTTATTTACTTTTCCAAACATTCATCAACCACAAGAAAACAATCACATATGAAATAAATTAACTAAAAAACACAGAACACAATATTTACGTGGAAACCCTTTTAGGAGAAAACCACCAAAATTCTTTTTATAATTCTTTGTAGG
>WSFP011482828.1:0-15905 GCA_009831015.1 Picea engelmannii | reverse complement strand
TTTCGTGCAAAATGTATATCACGTAACACACTGGACATGAAAAGTGTGAACCCGGAACTCCGCCAACACGCAACTACGTAATTGTTCAGTACAAAATGTATGAAGTTTTATAGAATTATACAAATTAGTATAAATCTTCGTACAATGTTATAATCTTCTATAAATTACTGTCTCATGTATATGGCAGAATTGTTGGGTGAAAAATTCCTATTGTATGCTAATTTTTTGGTCTACAACGACATTGATGTTTTAAATGTTCATGTAATTTCCAGAGATATGTAACATACATTATTTATTTTATAATAAGTTTGTATAGTTCGCAAGCCCAATTGTCAATTTGTATAGGGCACAGAATAACAGAGGCCCATTTTTGAAACAGACAGTCTGAGAACCCGCGATCCAAAAACTGGCTAAGTATGGAATGACCGCTTCATCCATGCTCTATAAAACATGTGCAAAGAAAACCAATTTAGCATTGCTATATCTTTTTTGTCTAAGAAAATCCTTAGTTTTAAACAAAAATAGTTCGACAATGCTAACTTTTTAGTGTTTTTCTCCACAAACCTATATAACAGACCTTATTACTATTCTATTGTATAACTGACATTATTAATTTCGGACAAATTTCTATAGTCCACCACTATGCCTGTCATTTTGTATATCACAGAACTGTCGGTCCTATTTATAGCCCACATAACATAAAAGTACAAACTTTGAACCCGTCACCCTGAGAACCCGTGATCCAAAAACTGGCTAAGTATGCAATGAGGGCTCCGTGCATGCTTTATAAAATCTCTTCCCCATACTTTATAAAAGTACAAATTTTGTATGTATAAATTTAAATATATACTTTATACAAGTACATATTTCGTATGTATAAAAGTACGTATTTCATATGTATAAAACTATATATTTACTTTACTATGTTCTACATGCAAACCACATCTACTTGAACTTTCTACCCACGTGTCTCTACTACCTCACATTTACTCCCATCGAAACCTGGAAGGGACTCCGTTGCCATGAAGCACTTGTTATGCAAAGATCCATATAAGAACATAAACCAATCATTTCCGACTTGTAAAAATTATATATATAATTAAATCGTTTATAAGTTAGTTTATATAAGAACAATATAAACCCTATTATATTATAAGTGTTGTCACTTGGTTTGTATAAATTGAATAATCTATCTCTTCAACTTGAATGGATTATACTTATTGAGAATCTTATTCTATACGGAAGTTTTAAATATTTTAAGTATAGAAGTAAAATTGTAAATCTGTTGATTGTTTTAAGGAATTTGATTTCATTTATATCATTTAGATTCTTGACCATTATTTTATTATTATTAAAAGAAAATGATAATATTTGTCTGAGAGGAATTAGAATAGGATATGAACATGTACATATTTTAATTTTTATTATTATTAAAATCAAACTATGATATATGATATTTGTGTGAGAGGAATTAGAATAGGATATGAATATGTATATAATTTAATTTTAACCTTTGAACATTCATATATATATATATATATATATATATATATATATAAAGATCTCGCCATATCCTTGGACTCTACCATAGAGATACCTACTTTTTAACAATATTTTAATGTTTATTAGAACTTTATTTTGCCTTAGGCTAAATTTTCTACTAAATGATGATTTTTTCTCAAGACATTTGGGTGAAAATCCGCTGTTAAATTGTTGGAGTCGTAGATTTAAGTGATTACTTTTGTATAATCTGAGTGTCCTTGGGGTTTTTCAACATGCTAAATCCATTTCTGCATTCAAAAATGGATTTTGAACAACAAAAAATATTGATTCATGTAAATTTATATTGTTGGCTAAAAAATCCATTTGGTAGAACAACTAACCAAAGCCCTTTATTTTTACACACATGGTGGAAGTCATATGTTGGAGCATGATTATCCCTAAACCTAATGTGACCACTTCCATCAAACAATTTTTTGTTCTTTATCCATAAAGTAAAATAGATAGTTTATAGGTTTCAATTGTAAGATATAATTATTTGAAGAAATGACTTTTTCAAGAAAAACATTTTAAGGTATATTAACACTTTATATTTACACAAAGTGAAATATATAGTTTATAAGTTTCAATTGTAAGATGTAATTATTTGAAGAAATGGATTTTCTTATTTATTTATTTTGAAAATGAACAAGAAAAAGAAAAAGAACTTGTAATAACACATGCTATTTCAGTTTTTTTTAATAACGATTTAAGTTAAACATGTTATATCACTTTTATTTGATAATGATTTAAGTTAATGACTTACTAGGTGTTCTTTGTTTCTTTATGTAATTAATTAATTAATTAATTATATATATATATATATATGATGTTTTTAAGGCTTAGTCTAAAGTTTTGGTTGAAAATTTTAATGAGAAATCATATATATATATAATTTTTTGGTGTAATCTTAATTTGGAAGGATTTGTGTTCTAATTATATTATGGATATATAAATAAACCAATTTCAATTTGTATTCTTCAATAAGAGGGTTGTGTGTTTTTATAACTTGCAATGTAAATTGACAAAATTTAATTGTTATCCAAACATTTAACATTATATTATGTAATTGTAAATTTGAAGAGTTCTGACTATGGATATCATATTATGTAATTGTAAAATTGTAAACTTGGAAATGTTTGATTATGAAAGATTATTATGATAATATTGTTTGATATGAAAACTTGATGTAGATAAATAAAATTATTGAACCTCTTGGAGGAATCATAATTTTGATATGATAAATTGATGAGAAATGGTGAGCCTTTTAGACAAGTTGTCAATGACAAAAATTTGTTGCACAACATTGCAAAATCTAAATTCAATTAATATCATTTGAGAATTAAAATTTACCCAAAGGGGGAAAAGATAATTGCACAACCTTGTGCAAAGTTCACCAACCTCCTTAGCAATCTTGTGAGAAGATTGTGTTACTCAATTCACAACCTTACTAATATCGATTAAGTTGACAATGATGAACTATGGTGCAAACAAATGGAAATGTGTAAATAAGTTATTTACTTGATGTTAATTGATTATTTAGGTTTGTCGTTTAAAAGAGAAAAAAAGAATTTGACAAGAACTGGGATAACTTAGACGATGTTACACATTCAACATTTCACTTATTTACTTACTAAATTTTACTCGACACTGAGCATTTACTATTTAAATACTAAATTTTAGTGGACATTAAAAATCTATTAAACTTTACTTCACAATGAACAATTTACCTTGCATATGTTTACAAAGTTTTATCCTAAATGTTTTTAGTGCAAACACTTTACATTGCTTCCCACATAAGCTAACCTCCCCAATGAACATTTCACTTATTTTATTCTAGCATATGCTAAACTCCCCATTGAACATTTCACTTACTTACTAAGTTTTACTTTACATTGAATACTTTGCATTTTTGCTTGTTTTTAACAAAGTTTTAAGCTAAATGTTTTTACTTGTTTTTTGTTTGTTCTTGTGATTTTCCTATTGCATCAACATTGATGTTATTCTTCTTTATTATATGTATTATTTAATTATTATCTTTTGACAAAAACTATTCATTACATGTGCATTTAGTTATATTAAGTTTCATTGTTTAACATATATTTCCCAACTAACTAGGTAGGGACTGCGTTGCCATGCAACCCTTGTTTTGTAAGACACACGAAAATTTTGACAATATTATAAAACTATTATATAAATGTTTTTTAGAAGTGTAGTGTATATTCTCAAGTTTGAAATTTACATTGCATTTGTGTGTGTCAAAGGAGTGGAACAGTAAAAATATTGAGTACAATATAGCTATTTAGCATTGGAAATCATGGCATTTCGTTCTACTTTGATGGAATGTATGAGTTGTTATTAGTTTTTGACTTCTCTTGGGATGCATTTTAGTGTTCTTAGTATTGTTGTTTTATTCATTGAAATATACCTACATAAAATCTATGGCTCGTACTAGTGGTTGCAACCTAGGGTAGTGAGTGCTATTGAGAAAGTTGTTTTCAAAGCTCGTGATTTTATGCATAACAAAATATATGGGGTCATACTATTAGTTGTTTGTTTCATTAATTGGTATATCATATTGAAAGAGTATCGGTCTTTATTCATTGACCCTTTGACATAGCATTTAGGATATTAAAGAATACTCTTAATTTTGCTAAATACTAATAAATATCTACTAAAATATTTTTGTTTTCTCATATATCTTTTCAATAGAAAACTCTTTTATTTTTACTAACATATATTTTTATACCTTTAATATATATAAGCCTCTCGATACCCTACATTTACCAATATCTATAATATATTGACATTATTTTTCACAATTTTAAAATCTCCTTTAATTTAAATGATAAGAAAATGATCGATGAAGCTCCTATATGAAACATGTTAGATATATGAGGAGAATAACAAAAATCCTACTGATAAATTGGTATATATTTTATTAAAGGAAATATATTGAAGAAGATGCTTTGTTATATCAAAATGTTTTTCCATGGATTTTTTATATATTTTATTAAAGGAAATATATTGATAAATAATTGTTTTTATATAATGTTTTGGGAAGGTAAAGTTTTTATTGGCATGGGTTATTTTGTTTATAAAAGTAATGTAATGTGTCTCACCCATAATCACTTCACTTACCAAATTATTAACAACTTGCTATTCTAACTCCTTAAATCATATTTTTTTTTATCTTATCTAACTCCATCTCATAACTAATATTAATCAAGTAACTAAATTTGTGAAGTGTATGGAGGTGTATACGCGCTTTGGAAAAAAAAATGTTGGTAAATTATTTTGCAAAATAACGTGCAGTTAAATTTTTTTATATATACAGCAGAGAGAAAACAATGTGTATATAGATTTTTAATAGGAAAGTACACTACACTAGGCATTGGGAAGACTACTCTTCTAAAATATCTCACTTCTTATTGGGGATCCAAGAATGATTTCAGTCATCATGGATCAAAATTTTGTGCATAGCTTACAATTATGGTAAACATATTTTGGTTTAGGAAAATGTTGGAAACATGTCAATGAATTTTTTCATGTGCTCGCATGCACATGCATTTCAGCTAAATCAGGAATGTACATACATGTACTCATTGTAAAATGTGTAATCTATTTATGAACTGTTTGTGTAACTATGTGATCTATTCATGATCAATTTGTGTAACTGAGTGATAGATGTTATATATACGAGCATACACATAGAAGTGATAGTTCCATCTGGAATGCAAAGTGTGGAGAGAGCAGAGTGTGTGTGAGGAGAGGATGATTGTATGCCTTGAATAATAAGAATACCGAATATCATTTCCTGTGGTGTTTTCCCACATTGGGTTTCCACGTAAATCACTGTGTCAATTGTGTGATTGTTGTTCTTGGTTTTTTATGCATGTTTAATATTTCTTGTTGATGCTTTGTTATTCTTTCACTACCCAACAAGTTGTATCAGAGAAGGTTGAGTAGGTGACGGAGGTGAGCCAAGGCGAATTGTGTGCAGGTCTCTTGTGAGTGCAAGAAGGAGTGATCGAGTGAGTAGTAGCTCATCGATGTTCCTCGGGCAATGTTAGATATGCACTGACGCTATGACAAATAGATGCTCACCATCCACACTATAGGAGCGTTGATCTCTAAAACTAGTGCTCCCTTTCCATCCACAAAGGAGCACCAATCATTAAGAAAATTTTGCATGGTTTAACAAATTCGAGTGGTATAAAAGTTGAAGGTGCAGGGTTTCTTATCTTATTCATGAGCCTTGAGACATGGTTGTGAGTTTTTTAATGATAAATGGGTGAGGTGGAGGATACCTTATTCTTATTTATTCAAGCCATTATTAACACTCTATATATCTATTCAAAAGGTGTAGACTTGTACCATGAAGGATCGTTTTGAAGACTTCGGGTGAAGTACGAGCATCACATATTTTCTACTTCTACCCAACATATATTGTACCAGACCTTAGACATTGGTACTTGTAGAGGATCAATTTTTTCACTCCATTGGTTCCATATATCCTTTAATTTTTATTTTGAGACATAGATCCACTATGTATCCATCTGTGGTTGTGATTTACTTTTTGCATGGATCCACTGTGTATTCCATGTGGCCATTATTCCTACTTTATATAAATCACATGAATCTGAGCGCTCTATAAACTTTTTTCGGCTGAGGAAGTCAATGATAGAGGCAACCTACAAACCAACTTTGAGGCTGGAAACTATCATTTCCGACCTAGAGAGGGCTCTCTCTAGAGACTTCGTCTCTATACAGGATGTGGCTTTAAACTATTGGCTAGATTTAACACCTTTAAACAATATTTTTGGTTCTATTGGAAAGATAAAACAAGACCTTGGGCTATGGAGTTGATTTAATAAAACGATAGAAACAAATGACTTAGTGACTGAACTTGAGAGGATAAAGGTATGAGCAACAATCTTTTAGTTAAAAATCATTGCGTGTGGCAGGAGAAAACACATGAATCAACTCGGAGCACCGCTAGGGATGAATTCATAGTTCACTTAAAAGACGCACAACCATCTAAATGGTGCAAATCTAGAGCACTATGCAGTGTATTCTAGATTCGAAACCACATTCCGATTTAGACAGAAAATACAAATATGAATATAAATAACACAGGAAAGCATGTACACAAAGAAAAAATACAATACATCAAACTTCCATTGTTAGAATATTTTCATCAAAGATTCAGGACCTTTCCACTAAGTTTCAATCGGATCAAAAGATACATTCAATATTCATTGTCTACACTGTTTTTCCAACCAACATAGCTTACAATGAAAATATGGAATATATAGAGAAGGGTGTGTTTCTCGGGCTCCCCTGCGCTCTAATTGTTATCCCTAGAAATTAGGTTACAACTAGTCTCTCCCAGATGAATCTTCGTATGGAGATTTACTAAAAAAAGAAATTGAATGCACTCGGTCGCCTCATAGCCCTTCACCTTTTCCACGACGGTTCAGTCATCAACAAGATCTTGTCATTAGAGAGTGATGTGTTGATGCTTTCCTTTGATAGGGTATCTGGATGATCAAGTGCTCTGTTAGACTCCTTCCACCCATTGTAATGACCTTGATTTATGCCGTGTGATCGTTTGTTTTTGTGTGTATCTGGTGGGTGATTACAGACCATCACAGGTGCTTCCAAAATGATGATCCCAGTTAGGGAACAACACCTTTCTTCAAACCGTCGCACATCCAATGTACACATGTCCTTTGCAATGGATGATATTCCATCACTGCGCATTGTTTGTTTTCTACACAAGTATATGCCAGAGTCCCTACCTCTTGGTAGGAAACAAGACACGAGGAGACAAAATCCATGCCACGTCTGAGAAGACAAGAAACAAAGTTTTTTAATCATGCTTTTGGTCTCATCTTCAGTTTTGATACCCGAAGCATTCTCCTGAGAGACCAGTTCCACATTTTCAGATTCATCACTTTCCTTTGCAGAAATGCATTCCCTTTCAACTTCTTTTGTGTGTTGGCCAGAGCTACGCAAATGTTCTCCATGGCTGGTTCACATTCCTCGAAGTGATTTTCATTTATTTCATATGACATCCTCTATGCTTCGCGTAGCTGGATGATTGTATCTTGTTCTTCCCTGAGTTGTTTCTTGAGCCAAATTGTGTTTCCCTCTCGGCCTTGTGATGTTGATTCTTCAAGGGTCTTCGTTGCTAACTGTTCTCTCAGCTCCTTGTTTTCCTGGTATAGCTCAGAAATAATGAGTTGTGCTTGCTTCATCTACTACGATGGTTCACAAATATATGTTCCTTTAGTTTCGTCCCTTCTCCTTCTTTCGCAACTTTCTCGACCTGGGTCGTTGAAAGGTTCCATCCAAATGGTGTGCATGAGTAACTCTTTGAAGACCGACTTTGTGCATGGTTTTCTTGGGACTTGGATCTCCCCATATTCCTTATTGTTCCTTGGCCTGACCCTTCTCTGGGGTATCAACTGTTGAGGGGATAGGTTTTCTAATGTCTTTCCTTTTTCCGCAGCCCTTCCTATTACAACCTCTACGTAGTGTGATGTTACCTGTTTTGTAGATATAGGGTAATCTCATTTTGGATCCCTAGGGATGCTTGCTGTAAGTAGAAACAAATCCCAGTCGTTTCCCAATCGCCTCAACTCCTCAACTATAAACAATTTAATCAACAAGACATGAGATTGTTTCTTCTTCGGTTGGTTTGCTTAAGCCTAGAGGATGTTTTCCATTTCTCATAGGATTTGGTGTAAGAAGAAAGGTAGATTTAACTATCTCCTCCCTATGAAATGCATCATGTGATGCAAATGTATTTTTTCAAACCTTCCCTCATAGGTGAAATATTTCCTAATCGCTCCTAGGAGTTTCTGAAAGGGCTCTTGCAAATATCTACTTATGACACCCACTTTGACTTTCCCATTTAAACATTCTGGTTCGATGAAATATTTGTAGCACCGCATGTCCAAAGGCATGCCTTTAAAGAACCTTTCACCACGTGGAGGGATCTCTATTATGGCCAACAAAGTTTCCTATGTCACCTAGAAAGTGACACCTCCAATTACCGTGTGGAACCCATTGAACCTGAGTGCGAACTACTTCGCTAGTTTCGTGTTGAATCCTTGGATTTTTCTGCAAAAGACCTTGCATCCGACCTGTTCAAAATACACTTTGACGTACATACCTTTGTTGACCAATGTCAAAATTTCAGGCTCGGGCCCAGTATTTCTGCCACTTTGTGAACCCTTCCTTATGTTCTAGGATGTTCCCATGGTGCAACACATATTTGTTTTGCACATGATCGATTTGGCATGGGACCAAGGTAGTAATCTTGATCTACCTGGGCTCGTCAGAAAAATTATAGGAAGTGCATAAACTTGGTTGGTGAACATAAGACATACAGAGCGATAAGAATTTATAATTGGGAGGGAGAGAGATGGAATTTTTCCAGGGGACACTGAATCCATGGTGATACAAGGTTTTGAAGAAAGAAAAAGATTTTTTCAGCACATCTGTGCGATGGGTACACTTCAGGGCATGTAAAGTACAACTGATAAGAGTTGCAGAGCATACGTGATACAAGCACCGTGATTTTTTATTCTTTTTGAATTCATAATGGGCTGGTGATGGTCACTTCATCTATCGACACGACTTCTATTTAACAACTTGCATCGACCTTTGGCATGTAAAAAATTCTCTTTTGACAGGACCCGACTCTTTCGAAAAAGACCTTTACCCCTTACACATGTTTTGGTTTTGACATCCCTTCTCAAATCCAAGGGCCAACCAACCACTTGTTGACTTCGACCCATTCGTTGTTCAGTACTTGACCTCATATGGTTTGACACACATACTCTGAATCGACTAAGAATGATTCTAACTGAAAAAATGACAAAGATAATAGTTGGCTCCAATGGGGATGTTATCCTCCTAGTGAGGTGGAAAAGAAAAATAGACCAGGTTCCTGACCATTGGTCCTTATTTGACTTCTAGAATCTGCAACAACGGAAAGGAAAAATACAACCTAGACCTTCTTGACATAGTTTTGATCAGACTCATCATAAACTTAGGGCCTTGACTCTGAGATTCAATTTTCTACTGACACACTGGCTCACAATTCCTTCTTTGAAAACAAAAAATGAGACGGATATTTACAATGACATGAGAATGAAACAAACCTTACTGAAACAGATAGTGTTTGAGGAACCTGTCATTTACGGCCCCCCAACCGGTGGACTCTCCATCAAGATCTTCTAGAAGATATGCATTGTTCCTATGATATGTGTAGATTCTGAAAGGGCCCATCCAAATATGATCGAATTTTCCATGCTTTCCCTTATTTTCATTTCTCGCATCCCACTTTAGCACCAGATCCTCTACCTAAAATTCCACCTGTTTAGAGTGTTTGTCGAAATTTTTCTTCATCTTGTCTTGGTGAAGCTGTGATTGGTTGTAGACCTGCTCCCTCATCTGTTGCACATGAATGAACTGATTTATCCTTCTCTGTGTGTCGTCTCGCTCGTCCTCTTGCTTTTGCAACAACTTCCTGATGGGAAATCCTAGCGAGGTGAGGAAAATCGCGTCTGCGCCATATACGATTTGGAATGGTGACATGAAGATGGAATTTTTGGTAGTGAATCTGTCCACCCATAATGCGTAAATTATTTTCTTATGCCAGGCATTATTGTTTTTCTACAGGAGTCTTTTAATGATCCTTGTTAATCTTTTATTTGATGATTCTACTAACCCATTACCTTGTGGGTAATACGTTGTAGAGTATCCAAGGTTATATTGTAATTCTTACAAAACTTCTCCATTTTCTTGGAATTGAATGCAGCCGCGTTATCCGTGATGATCTGTATAGGGAATCCAAACGTAGACATGATGTTGGTCTCCAGAAACTAAATGATGATTGTGTCGATAGCCTGTTTCGTTAGAATTTCTTCGATCCATTTTGTGAAGTAATTTGTGGTCGTAAGTATCCATCCGTGTTGCACCAAGGATGGCAGATGAATCTCTCCTATAAATTCGAGGCCCCATTCCATGAATGAGGCTTCAAATGAGATCGGTTTCAGCGGAAGGGGTTGCAACTTTCTCCTTCCATCGAAACTATGACACTCGTGTCGACTAGAAACTTATTTGTACATGTCTGTGAAGATGCTTGGCCAATAATAACCTGCTCTTATAATTTTATGCACAACAGTTTTCTAGTAGTGATGTCCTTTGTAGTTGCCTTTGTGGAATTCTATGATGGCCTGTTCTGCGTCATCTTCTAATAAGAAACTCAACAATATCCCTCTTGGATATTTCCAATACAAGGAGTTATCCAATATGTAGAACTTAGTAGCTTTGAGCTTTAAGAATCTGGCCTTGGTCTTACTTAACCCCATAGGAGCTTGCATATTCCTCAACACATAAATGATGTTCATATACCAATGTGAATTGATGAACTCCTGAGACACCTACGTGGTTTTTTCTTCCTGAGGATTCTCCAAAAGATTAGCAATGAATTTGATTCCCAGAATGTTGTAGTTCGACTACACCATCAGTTTTGTGAGGCCCTGACCCTTGATTAGCTTTGTGGGCTTGATTTCGAGGTCATATTCCAACATCACCTCGATCCAGTTACTGCTTCTTCACTCTGGTTCAAGCTGAGTCAAGATGTCTTTGATTGAGTTTTTGGGCACGTAACAAAATAACGTGGGAATGTAGTATGTAGGTTTTGAACTCCTTTAGGGATGTCACTAAGGTGTATTCTTGTTTCTCCATGATGTCATACCTCAGGGGAGAATCCCTCAATGTTATGATGAAATAGGCTATAGGCTTTGCAAAGTTATGATCTTCTTTTTGTAACAGTATGCCAACAATGGTATTCTCTAAGGCGAACGAGAACAAGATGAAGTCCTTTGTGAAGTCTGATATTGCCAACATGATATTTGGTCAATGCTAAATTGATATCTTCAAATGATTTCCTGTATTTTGGGTTCCATTTGATCTCATTTGGTGATATGTTTTATAGTTCCCGCCATGTTCGGGATGAATCTTCTCAAGCAATTTACCTTTCCCAGGAAGGACTGCACCTCCTTCTTGTTGCACGGAGTACTGATTTTTAGGATTCATTCTACCCTGTTGGGATGTATATTTATACCTTCCTTCGAGATAATGTTCCCCAAAAATTTCCCTTCTTGCATTCTAAAATGTGATTTTTTCGGATTTAAAGATATGTCGAACTTCCTGCATTTTTGGAAGACCTTATTTAGATGCCCAAGGTGTTGTTCATTGGAGTCAGAGTACACTATGATGCCATCCAGATAGATCGTGATAAATTTGTCCTTTTCCTCAGAAAATGATATATCCATCTCCCTTTGGAAGGTAGATCCAGTGTTCATCAGGCTGAAAGGTATCTTGGCATACATGGACATCCCCCATGGTGTTGTGAAATCAATATTTTCTTGGTCATCTGGGTGTATGAGGATCTCATTCTAACATGAAAATCCATCCATCATAGAAATATTTTGGGACCCAACTTCCTTTTGCAAAATATAGTCCATCTTAGGGAGCGGGTAGTTTTCCTTGAGGGATACTTTGTTCAAGTTCTGAAAATCCACGCACAACCTTATTTCATCGCTCTTTTTCCTTACAGGCACCAGGTTGGAAACCCATTTCAAAAACCTTAAAGAAACAATAATTTTGGCTTCAAAAAGTTTCTTTACCTCCTTTTCGATTAGCGACAACAACAAAGGATTTATCCATCTTATATTTTTCTTGAAAAGATTTTGGTCTTCTTTGAGAGGAATGATGTGCTGAATAACTTTAGTGTCATAGAATTCCAAATCATCATAGCTCTAGGTGAACACATCAGGAAAATATTTCATGTTTTTGATGTAGTCTTGTCTGACCTATGGACTGAGTGTCTTTGATAATTTTATTATCTTCAGATTCTCTTGAGTCCCGATGTTGCAATCCTCGACACCCTCGTCGTTTAGAATGATATTGGGATTTCTAGCCACATTATTTTCATCAAACAAATTTTCCAACGGAACTAATCCCTTTGGGATGATATTATTGTTTAGTTGTACTATGTCCCTCCTAGCTATATGGTTCTGGAAAGGGTCGTCATCACTGCGCGCAGTTGTTCTTTCATCTTCATCGCAACAACACTTGTCATCAATGTTTACATTAGCGAACTCATCGTTCATTTGGAGAAATCTCTCCACATGTTTGTCATCCTCAAACACCTACCAATACTTGATATTATTAGGCACTGTCGGCCTTTGTTTAAATCTGATCTCATACTTTCTGTTGGGGAAAATAGAAATTTTAAAAATTTAGGTCGAGGTGGCCAAGGCATCCACAATTTTATTCTTCCCCCTCGGGATCACTGATGAATTATACTCTAAGAATTCTTTGAGGAGGTACGACACTAGGTTTATGTATTCTCTCACTCTGGGGTGCTTGGATTGGTATATTCCTTTCACTTGGTTTATAATAAGCTTGGAATATCCATGCATAGCTATCCTCTTTGCGCCCAATTATTTCAAAACTCTCAGGCCCAAAATCAGTGTCGCATACTCAACCATGTTATTTGTACAGTCGAAGGCAAGTTTGTATGAGAAGATTTTTGTGCCTTCCATGGGATGACTTATCCATATGTCGGCCCCTGCCCCTCCCTTGTTGAAGTCTCTCTTGAAATCTTGTTCCACATCTCATTTTTTGTGTGGTTCCTTGGGTTTGCGCACTCTGTTGCTCGTCACATGACTTTATCATCGACAGTCATGATAGTTGCATGTCCTTCCTCTTCAAATCACAGGTCATTGTTGACAGAGTAGATATGGTGTTTATTCAGATGCATCTTACTACTCACCATGTATTTCGATAATACTTCTCTGTATAACCATCTCTCTTGGTCGAAGACAGGAATGGTGGCGCATGACATATGCATGTGCAGAGTTCCCTTCAATTTCAGGGGCCATGACCTGGATAATAGCATGGAAAATTTTGGGGGTATATCAGCCACAACCATGTCCATGACCAGATTCTTAGAAGGGACTTGGTCCAGCGACACAACCAAATCTTTGATCAGACGCAGACATTTCACTTTCCTTGAACCAAAAGAAAAAAAATCCTTATAGGGTCAGGTGATGTCCAAACCCAACTCATCCATGATCACTTTGGGCATGATATTGTGCGACACACCCAAATCCAGCATGGTGTTATGTAAGGTCATGTCATGGACCTTGAGACTGACATAAAATGGGGTAACGTCCTCAGTATCGCCCATCTCCTCTACACGCAAACCAAACAAAATGGCAGTGTGATCATCCTGAATGTTCAAAGTGTCAGGAGTCTCTCCCATATTTATCATTTTAATAATATAATCCCAATATTATTCTTTCTTGATGAGCTCATTGAAAGGGATGAATATTTTAATCTTGGCCATTTCGTTCTCAAAGTGAAAACGGGGAGAGACTTTTTCTACCTCCTTGACGCATGTTTCCTGGCTTGTTTTTGGCACTTTCCTTGAATCCTCCTCCTTTGAATTTTCCTTTTCAGTTGCATCCTTGGTAAGGTTGTCTTGCTTCAGTTAGCTTGTGTAAGGGGTATCCTCCAGAGGTTTCCTTATGGGATTTAACTAGTGAGGTTCCCTTATGGGATTTAACTAGTGAGGTTCCCTTATGGGATTTGTCTGCTAAGATTCTGTAGATGCCTTTTTGCTCCTGAGGTTGTATTTCTTCTGGAACTGCATGATGGCATTGTGATAACCCTTCCTGAATTCCTCAATTTCCCAAGACAATGTGTCATCCGTCTCCAACATACTATCATCATTTTCTCTCATGTATTGATCATGCTCTCCCTTCGTCAAGACCACGTGCGTGTCCTTGTCATCACAACAATGCATTTGATCTTGGAACATTTGATCAAAATCTTCATCCTTGTAATTATTTTGGAATGGGGGCCTTATTTGTCGGTCACCTTGGCCTCTTTGTTCCCTCTATCGGATCTGCGGGACCATACCTCTTCTAAGGTTCTGATTTCTAGGTTGGGGGTCGTGTTGTTCTTGGGTGACATGTTTATTTACCATGGAAATTATTTCCCTCATTTTCTCCATCGTCTTCATCATCAAGTCAAACTTGTAATCTGAGGGTCGAGAAGTCGATGGTTGCACATCCCCTTGGGGTTTCTTCCCTCCTCTGTTAAATCTTTGTTTGATCTTTCCCGATGCCATCAAGTTTAACTCAACTTCGATCGTGTCACTCATTATGGTGTCTAAATTTGTAGATATTCTCTCCCTCAACAATATGGAGAAATCACTGTTAAAGGAGTCAGTGTATCGAAGTTTTGAAACCCCGGGAGGTGGCTGGACTTCTGTGGGAATCGAGTTGTAAACCCTCATGAAATGGGCAAAGAAATCTTGTACCCTCTCCTCCAACACTCTCTTCATATTTGTGTACTGCGTCAATAACTGCAAAGGATTATTTTTGTCTTCCCATATAGCAATGAATGATGTTTCAAACATGATGAAGTTTGGAATGCTTCTTGCTAGGAGGGCCTTGAAGCACATTCTAACCTTCCCTGAAATACTATGCGTGAAAAAGCTCATCTTCGTGTCTCCATGGTCCACCTCTTATAGATAAACGAAATCATTGAACCAATCCAAGTGATTTTGGGAATATATGTTTCCTTCAACATCATATAGCTTGATCCTCTGGCTATAGTTCTGGGGAAAATCGCGCAGTTGGGCTGGCAGAAGAAGGGGGCCGAATATGGCAGCCATATTTCTAGGGGGTTTCAGGATTTGGGGGATGTTCTTAGCGATATTTTCATCTTACAGGATGTTATTCGGTATCATAGTTTGAAACCTATTCTCGTCGAAGACTATATCATCCAAGCTTGTTTCCAATTTATACGTGAATAAGGTTTGTTCAAACAAGGTGTCAAAATCAACGTAATCAATTCTTTGCACGTCATCTTTTGGTAAGGATAGGCTTATGTCTAGGTAATTGAATAGGTTTGATGCTTTCTCCTTGGTCCTCCACAGAAGCTTCTTGGGGTCACACATGGGCTCTATAGGTTTCGGGTCAGGAATTACTCTGGTATAGATTGTCTTCAGAGCCAGGGTTCCTGAGTCGCTCTACTTTGTGTTACTGGTCTCTTTGACTGGAGTCACCAGGATAAAGGTTTCATCCAAAATAGATGTGTGTCCCATTGTTACCCTCAGGGGTAAAAACTATAACTTTCATCATTCTCCCAGGGAAAATTTATTCAATTCCATCCCTGGAAGCGGTGCCAGAATGTTAACGCTCTGTAAAATTCATTCAGCTGAGGAAATGAATGACAGAGGTTACCTACAAACCAAATTTGAGGCT
>ML881148.1:25926-38605 GCA_009831015.1 Picea engelmannii | reverse complement strand
TTAGATGGACATTTGAGCACTCTAAAAACTCTATTTTGAACCTTATATGATACTGAAACTAACATCCAAAGTGACATTTTACTTAATGAAGAATCGCATTTCATGACGAAAAAAACTAGTGCTTCAACGAAGTTGCTCAGACTTACTTGGGTCGTTGGCTGGATGTGTGCGGGTAGGTTGTACAACTGAAGGAGGTTGGCTGGATTGGAAAAACTAGTGGCTATAACGTGTGGCGAAACAATGGCTAGAATATTGAAACAACAACGAAGTCAACTGACCAGTACAACTAAGGAAGATGGTTTTTGAACTAGGCTATAATGGCTAGACGTGTGGATTTACATTAGGCTTGACAAACGAAAGAAATCGAAGAAGCTGGTGTCGAATGGAACCTGATGCAGTTAACCTTTAGCTCCCCCTACAGTTATTGAATCACCCAGCGAACTTGATGCAGTTCACTGAAAACCCCCAGTAACCTTCAGCCTTGAATCTCTAACCTTTTGTCCTTAATCGGAAGCCTGTAACCTTAAACAACCTGAAATATTTCAACTTTCAACAGAAGCCTCGAGCCTTAGGCCTTGAACCTTATGCCAAGCCCACCAAGTCTTTCAACTTGAACCTTTAGCGATTCAACTTTAGCCTTAAGCCAAGCACACCACACTAGATCTTACCTACCACAAGACATCACACCAAGAACGATATACAACAGCGCAGTTATCTATGTCGATTCACAATTTGAGGAGCATTGGAAATGTTGAGTAGCAGAGGAAATCGATGGGGAGGAGTTGGATGGAGGAGGAGCTAGCCGTGGAGAAGGAGAAGGACCCTATTGAGCCAACATAACCGAGAGATGAAAAGGACCCCAGAGTGAATGGATTCTTTGTGTGTAGTGAGTGAATGTCATGCAGCGAGTGAACAACTTCTTTGAATGGCTTCGTGCAAGCAGTGAATTAATGGTTGGTTTCTTTATTTAGAATGGGTTCTATGTGCTGTGAATGGCTTCATGTAGTGAACGATTAGGTGCATTGAACGCTGCTAAAGTGCTATGGGGATACTTCGCTACTTGGGTTTTTATACCTGGCTCGGAGCAGGCTATAAGATTGCTTGGAACTTGATTCACAAAATGCCTCATTTGCTACTTTTGATTAAATAAATTGCTTCTCTTGGAAAAGGCTAGCAATGACCTATGAAATGGATTTTCTATTTAATTAAATATACCCTTTAAGATCGTTTCCTTATGATTTCCAATGATTCAATGAAAGGATGCTGGTACTCCATTTCAGTTGATGCTAGGACTCAATGTTGCTAATGTATACTCGATCAGTCAACCCAAGAGCAGTGTCGCCGGGAGGTAGTGTCGATGCCGCTAGTCGCAGGAGTCAATACACTAGGCAATGCCTTTTGGCAGTATGAGCTAGAAGTTTCTTAAGCATTTATCTCTAGTCACATGGTGGAAACTTTAGTCACATAGAAGCTATAAGGAAGTGCATGAAGTACGGTCGGTCGTGCATGAATTATTCTATAGAAGTGTTGCTGCATAGTTGCTAGTCCTCGAATAAAGGTCCTTGTCAATACCCGAAAATGTAATTGCTGGGAATCCTTGCCAGGAGTAAGTACTTTCTTGCCTTTAGGTCATTCCCACTCATTTCTAGACATGGCCTTACTGCCAGACCCGACTGAAAAAGAAGAAATGCAGGTCCACATCAACACTGGACAAGAAGAAAAGAAGGAAAGGAAAGGAAAGAAGGGGATTCCCCCCCCCCAAGTTACCAAATAGACAAGAGAGAGAGACAAGTTCATATACGTTGATTCACCATACATGTTACCTCTTGATTTGATTGCGGACTTGCTTTATTAATTTGATTAATCACCAGTCATAGCTAGCCAAGCGAGTAGTCAATAAGAAGTCTCATTGACAGGAGGTGGGCGGCGGGAGCTCCCTCTCCCCCTTGAACCCTCCCTAGCCTCCCTAGCCTTGCATGTACCCTTCTCATCCTCCTTTAACCCCTCATCGCGTGTGGTGATACCCTTTCTCCCTTCCCCCATGAGTTTTTATTTTAACCACGCCAACGTATTCCGAAAGAGAGCACAGCCCCATCATTCACTGGCGGATCACAGCCCCATCAACTCCCGTACTGCTTAGCTTACTTTATAAACATCTCACCTCCCCGTCATTCACAATATTTAGTCCCCATCATTACCCAACAGATCATGGCACCATCATTCCCCGCATCCCGCCCGCATTACCCAGTCTCCCATTACCCATTCAGTTCGCATTCCCGCATACCCACCATTCTCCCGCATACCCGCATTACCTTACATGTACGCTTTATGTTCAAGCCGCTACATCCATCATCTTATGAGAGAGGCATTACAACTACTGAACCTTCTGCTAAGAGATCGTACCCTTCATATACATAGCTCACATACCAATAAGATGATACGCTTTCCATTCAATATGCACCAGACAACATTGGCAGAAAAAGGTGCACCAACACTTATTAATTCACTTGATGGAACACATCCTCTGGGGTGGGCCGCTTCGCAAGAAACTTATTAGTATTACGGGAAGGCGAGCTGATTCGATTGATTGATAACATATTCGGGGGGTGACAGCACACATCGGCAGAGGTGGACACTAGAAATGGGATTGATTTATTCAATTGATTGCCAACATACTTCAGGGGTGGGGCAGGCCAACGGACGGATGAATCAATGCCCACCGCCACTTGCCAAGTACACATCACCCAGGAAGGCCCTGGACGTATTCTTTATGAATTTCCGCAGTCAGTACATATTCCGGCAGTTAGTAAGTTCAATCCGCACCCGCCAGCATTCCCCAGTATGCATCCATGCATACATGCCATCCAGTTAAAGGAGCATCACGCTTCCACGCCCCGGCATCCATCATACACACTTTCAGTTCAAGCCGCAAATCCCAACATTGGGGTGAGTGGGGCGCAAGAAACTGATGAATTTGGTTGATTCACTTGATTGATTGACTTTACCAATAACATAGTTGGAGCTGGGGCGTTCCACCAGGAGAGAACATCATTTGAGGTGAGGCGGTCCACCGGACGACGGGCAACAGATAGATTACCGATAAGGTGGGAGGGAGGGACGTGGGAAAAAAAAATGGATAAGCTCATATATAATGCAAGCAAGTTAACGCAACTAAAGAGGCCTATTTAGAGTGGATATGCTTATGGCATCTTAAGCACCAACGTCAGGAGAAGGCACAAAGTTTTGGTATCCAGACTTCGAAAATATCCTCCCCCTATTCTGGAGAGCGCCCTCCGGGTCCTCATTTTACGTTTTCATTTACTTCAATCTCGTTTTGATTCGGTTGGAGGCATATTGTTATCGCGGGTACTCTATTATATTTTTGATTATTCAAAAATTGGAATTTAATGAAGGCTCTCTATAATTCGCAGGATGGAATAGATTGCTGGGTGGGGATACTCAGTTTGGATACTCCGCTACCCCGCTTGGCTGGGCTGGGCTGGGCTTGGATAATCTCCTTGACCGCTATACTCAGCTAATATACTTGGTTACTCAGACTAGATATTTTGCTTGTCTCCCGCTTATAGAAAACAACCTTATTAAGCATTATCGCCCAATAAAAGCTACTCTTTAGGAGGTCCAAGGCATAAGAATTCCCCCTACTCAGGGCACCTAAATGAATTTCATTCTTACCGAACTTGGCCATTTCAGGAAGGTTCCCTATAATTGGCGAGATGCCTCTGGATAGATTTAGTGATCAGCAAATAACTTGTTTTGTCCAGACACATGACACAGACATAGACACATGGTTGGGTGGACCACATTTTGAAAAAATCCTCCCCCTTACTGGGAGAGCGCCCTACAGGTCCTAATTCGCGCTATTTTGATTTATATCAATCTCTTATTTAGAAGGGACAAGGAAAAGATAACTCATCGGGGGTACTCCAAATGATTTATTATTATTAAATATTTGCATTTCAGCAACTTTCTCTTTGAATCAATGGAAACATAGCCATATACCCTTTACCCTCGACCCTCGACCTGATAATTTGAACCTTGGAACCTCAAAAGCACTTACCCTACACAGAGCAGGAGTCACTCAATTTGACAAATGATGCATTACTTACAATGCACCCACTTTTGGTTTCACACGCCTTACAGAGAGAGGGTAATTTCTTTTTTTAATTGATTGATAGATACTGAATGGCTTATTATAGGAGGAACCCATCGGACAGTCGGGTGGCGGGGGACACTTATTGGATAGGAGGTCTTCCGCATGCGTGCATGCAAGAGACGTCTTCCGGGAGAGGCAGTGATCGATTGAGACTTATTTCATTTGATTTTCTGAACCGATGAGTCTTCTGATGGGGCTGTCCGGGAAGGAGCAGCGGCCAAAGGCAACTGATTAGTCCTCTGAGAGGGGCAGGCATTCCCACCAACAACCAGATTACGATAAATAGCGTTCCCACCAAAAACCGCCACATCTTCTGAGAATGGCGTTCCCACCATTAACTGACAGATCACGTCCCCGTATGAGGTTACATCTACAGAGAAGGCCCTACACCTTGACCCTTCAAATGCTACTCCAAAATCCTACTCGAACCTTGAACCTCGAACTACATCTCCAACTTTGAACTATAACCTCAATACTCTTCCCTTGCCTCTCCACCTCACCACAGAGCTTATCATTGCCGGGAGCCACTAGTCGCAGGTGTTGATACACTAGCTGGTACTCACTGGCAGTCCTCTTTCTTTTGAAAAGAATGGAGACAGAAAGAAAGGCTGTGGAAAAGAAATTGATTCATTTCTATTACGCTTTCACTCTATGGACGCAACTAAGTCCTTATTTAGAAGGAAGTAATTATAAGACTTACCTCCTCGATCAGGGATGGTAATTTAGGACTAGGAATTCGGGAAGCACATGGATACTTATTCGGAACTGGGAATTCAAGACTGGATATTTGATTCAGGAAGCACTGAGAATTCAATAAACACTGGGCCAATCAGATTCCTTGGGAAGCACTGAAGTAAACAAGTGATTTCCTCTCCCACTGGGCCAATCTCTATTACTTTAGGGGAATTCGCTTCCTCTCCTTTTGGCTATTACTACTATCCTTATGGCCATTGTAACGCTTCCTTTCCACTCTATTTTAGGGCGAAGTCTTAATGAATGAATGACTGTGTTGGCAAGCATCCTACGTCGGCAACCCTTCTCACTCCCACAACTAAGTATGAATGGTTGTAGATATTACTGGCTGTAGACATGAAGCTTCCTGGATCAATGCGTGTATAAATGTATCAATGCCTGTAAAAATGAATGGACTGTAGATAGGAGAGGGTAGGGCAATAAATGAGGGTAGGCAATAGCAAGAGTAGGTGTTCAAGCAGGTAGGCAAGAGTAGGCAAGCCTCCTCACCTCTCACCTCTCACCCAGAAGTAGGCGAGTAAAGAGTAGGCTTTAAAGAGGGCTTTAAGTAGGAAATAGTAGACTTGAGGGTAGGCGTATAAAGGTAGGCTTGGAAAGTGAGGGTAGGCAAGAGTATTGAGGGTAGGAAAGAGTGGGTTGGCAAGCCCCAAACATTTCCTTCTATCCATCCATGGTCAATTTCCCCTTTCAATGGATAACTGGATAAATGAATGTAGACAAGTCCCACTTAAAAGCTTCAAGCCTATCCCACTTCACACCTTCAAGTCACTTAAATGAACAAACACATTAAAGCCCTCCTTCCCTGAAATGTCTGTAGAAATGAATGAATGAATGACCAGAACTAATGACTTTTGAATGAGTTATCCCGCTCACCTAGGGAAATTTCTTTGATGGGGAGCCAAGAAATAGCTAAGGCCTTTGATAACGAAATACGGTTATCCCTTTATTTCTATCTCTAGTTACCGAAATGAAATGAGTCAATACGTTCAAGTAAAGTTGAGTTAGCATATGAAAGCACAAGACAGATCTCTGTTTGATCCCACTTCGCTAACGAACTTCATTAAGAAATGATTTGATTCCCGCTTTGAGTCAGGTGACTTCGGTTCGGGCGGGGAGAAATATCAGAATACGCAATTTCATGGTTCATCCATCCCACCCTTCCTTCATAGTACGTTATTTCCGTGTGCGTTCAAGATTGAATTGAGCGGTTGAAGGAAGTGTTTCACATCAATTTATCCCCTTTCGCCAAAAGCTTATAAATAAGCAGTCCGGGTTCTCATCCATCTCCTTGAAGTGAGGTAGATACCTTTAAGTTTACCTTGAAGTGTAGTCGTACTTCCCTCCATCCATCATCCATCTCCATCATCCATCTCCTTGAAGTGTAGTCATCCATATTGGCGTCAGGAAAGGAACCAGAATGGTGTAAGGAAAGGAAGAAAGAAAGAAATCTCATTAGTGATAGTTTTGGGCTTTCCCGAGAGGGGGGGATTCCATTGAGCGTAGCGAGCCACCCTCTCGGGGTGGGTTAGGGCTTCGCCTTCCTTTCCCAGTTAATCAATCTATCCTTCCCTTTCCAATCCATATCTTTCTCCTTCCCTTCCCAATCCATTTGATCTAAGTAAGTTGGCTTTCCTTTTATACGATTCATAGCACGAGTGATTAGCCTGTAAGCTCAGCTACTCTCTCTATGAAGGGAGGGCGGGCTACCAAGTCACGTGAGCAAAGAGAACGTCTATCATTTTCATCCCTTTTCCCTTCCTTTTCCAGTAAGTAAATCAATCCCTTCCCAGCCCAAGAAAGAAAATCTCATTAGTTATAGTGGATCCCAGCAAGCCCTAATTAATCTAGGCGAGATAGATAGGGAAGAAAGCAGATAGGGAAGAAAGCTAGGCAAGATAGGATGGGTTCTAGAGCCACTAGTCTAGATAGGTTTTTGAGCAACTAGACTAGACGAACACACCGAATCCAGACCTTTGGCCACACCTTTGGCCACCATCCAGATTCATACTAGATAACATAAAGGAGATAACAACTGCTCAGATAACAGCTGGTTATAGCCTATGGTTATGGCCTATGGTTTTGGAAACTAGGAAGCTAGGTCAAGAAGCTAGGTTGGAATCGCCTTCCTTTGTTGGTTGGTATTTCCTTCAGTCATAGTATTCCCATTTGAGTCTTCACTAATCCCAATAGAGTCCCGATTATTCAATAAGGTTAGGAAACTTCGTTCGCCCGATTCAATAGCTATAAAGAAGACCAGGTTCTTTCTTATTCTTCATTTTATGACTATGAAGGGCATAAATCAATCTCTCTACTCAACTATTCCGAATCAAGCCCAACATGGCACGGGAACTTGCAACTTGTAGCCCCTTCCCCGAAGCAACTAGTTAATAATGTATTTAAATAAGTAGCAATGTTGTGTCCCGATGTTGCATAGGATTCTGAGCCAGGAAAAAACCCGATACAGTCTAAGTAATTTCCTCATTATTACTAAAGGTAATATGACTAGCGCGAGCCTGAAGATTCACTCCTCACTTCTCTTCATTACAGAGCAACCAATCCAAGAACCAATCCTGGAAAGCAACCCGCCATGACAGATCAACCAACTCCAACTATCCAATTGAAAGATTACCTATAGAATATAAATCATGGACCTGGCCACATGCACCGACCAATGGCCAGAATCACGCTTCCCTAGGTGACCATAACCGAATCATGCGATAGATGGGAAAGTCGAATCGAAGAGAAATTAGACTGGCCCAACCACCTAACCGTGTAAAGGCAACCTGCATTCTCTATCGCTCGTGCCCGACCTCCGTAAATTTGTTCTTATTTCACCGAGAGAGGTAGAGGCAGAATGAATGGAAAAGACCGGGATCACATTTCAGGGACCAAGAGCCGGGGAAGGAAGTAGCATTCGACTTGCATGTGTTAAGCGTGTAGCTAGCAATGTGAAGTGTGCAACTGACATTCCATTCTCTCGTGAGCCAGGATCAAAATTTTCGTTTCGATATGCACTGAACTCGAGAGGACCGACCTTACCACTTGAATCAATTGCCATCCTTGCTCCAATACGCGTTGGACCCGAGGAGCAATCCCACACATCCAGAAGTCGTTCACCGGCGAAATGTTCCTATCTCTTAGAATCGTCTTTGCATCTATGCATTCCCCTACACACGCACGAGAAATGACCCTCTTTCTCCCCCATATCAATTGACTCTGAAAGCACCCCGCCTTATAAAGGTAAGGCCTTGCTGTTGTTTTTTCTCCTCTTATCGGTCGAGTGTCTAGCTTATAAGACCTATTATGTGTCGACATATTACGTCTATTATACACATAATAAGATGGAACTTAATATATGTAATTACGCTTTTGACTTTTTAGAATCTAATGAGATACCTTGGGTGGGTCGGGAGAGAAACTCATGAGAGAGGTAGTGGAGTTATTAAGAACGCTAGTTTACAAAATAAAAAATGAAGTTAATGATCCCAGCCCTGATCCAAGCCAAGTTGAGTAGCCCTGTTGAGTAGCCTCTTATCCCCGCCAAGCATCCCAGGATCAAAGCCTCTTAGCCAAGCCCAGCCTCTTCGAGTAGCCCGATTCGAGTAGCCCAACTGTCTGTCAGCGAGACTCTTTCACTTCCACTTCACTTCCGTTCTGCTCTTTTCAGTCTATTTTCAGTATAGCTTAGCTTCTATCACACACTTACGCTCTTGTTTTTCTCGTGCAACGAACTCCTTCAGCCAGCTTCCACATTTACATCACTCATTCTTTATTTACATCTTAAATGGATTTTCTTCTTACCGAACTAGGCCTTTTCATGAATTTTCTCTATGAATCGACAGAACAACCCTCCTTGCCCTCCTTCTGTCAGGCGAGGAGAGGCTGTGAAGCAATCACAAGCACCAATGCTGGTGTTAACCCTTCGGAAGGAAGGAGAGGAATTAACGCACGCAAGCACTCGACCTTTCGTAACCCTTCCTTATGAACTTTCTGAGCCTGTCTTATGAGGTATTCTGAGCCAATGAGATAGTATTCTGGTATGGTATTCTGATCCAATGAGCCTATCTAGAGTCCTCTTTTGGCATTCTTCATTCACTCTAACACACACTCTGCTAACTACTTCAATAACTCTGAAACACGAAATCAACGCACTCTTAAACACTCCAACTCCCATTCTGAAACACACTCTGCAAACGACTTCAATGGATATAGATGGATATAGATGGATATAGTCAGACGTTCACCTTCATACGGGAGATTATCTAAGGTAAGGTCTGGTAAGACAATCAAGGAGAAGGTCAAGCCACTCGGTCTTCTCCTCTCGGTCCCAACAGACATTCTTATCGGTCTTCTAGCTGGCTGGTTTCTCTCATTCATTGCTTGCTCTCATAAGGAACATGAAAGCCAAGAAACAACTGGTTGCTGGTTGGATGGGTGGGAGTAAGACCTTTCCTTCTTAAAAGGTTGGTCCTACCTTCCCATCTTATCGGGTGAGGGGAAATATTGGAATGAAAATTGGAGGGATCAATTGAGAATAATGGAAGGATTCGTGAAGTAAAAACTGATTCAAAATTGGAATTTGAAAAGATTTGTATTTTGATAGGACCCTCATTCTACTCCTCCCCCTCACTTTCACCTTAACCCCTAGAGATCACTTAGGCACTATCCTATGGCGTACGGGGTGACTATATTATTTACCAAACATGGATGCAAAAGAGAAGTACGCCAAGGAAGGGATAAGTACGCGAAGCAAGATAGAAGTGGCCTACCTATCTCACAGTTGTACCCAGCACACCCACCTTTCCTCTCATGTCACGCACCTACTTCCCACCCATGAGACGCGTCATGAGGGAGGGCCTAAGGTAAAAGAGCTCCCAGAGCGCACCCAACAAACACAATCGTTTCCAAAAACAATGGTTTATGCGGCCTATCTTATTTTGCTTGACACTAAGGAAAGGCCTGGCACACTATATATATATAATATATATAACCCTGCCCCGATTCGCTTACTCCCAGTGAAGTCAGAAGATCGTGAATATGGACACTTCATTCTGTATAATTGCCCTCTATTCGTTAGACAAGATTTCTCTCGGCACTGGACTATTAAGCTACGCAAGGCAATAATATTCAACTCGCCACTCCCGTTCGATTCATTTTATTCTAAGTAAGGCGGCGGCAAGGTAAACCACGGAAATAGCCCTGTAGTGGAGGCGTATTGTTGAGTCAACCCTATCTTTTTAGTTCATGGCAATTATTATTCCAATCGTTCTGCCCTTTCATCATGGTGGCAATCGATCATCGGTGACTGATGGAAGCCAAAGCGATGCGTTCATTTCCCATCGATTGATCTGCTGACCACCAGAACCGAGGCCAAAAACAGGAAGAAGTAGAGCAAGAAGTAGACCAAATCCATCTACATAATAAGTCTATCCTCACCCTCCTGATGCCTATTATTTATTTAGGYGAGTCTCCTTCCCATTTCCAATAGAACTTCAATCATTACTCATAGAAAGACTCTATTCCTGGGATTACTACTCATGCTAAGGAAAACAAGACTAGATACCGAAGGGAGAGGAATTTATTGCTCGACCAACTATGAGTAAGGGTTAGCTAATAATGAGATAATAGGATACATTGGTTCATTCTTTCGTCAGATCCAGTTGTGTGGGTTTCAACTCTTTATAACRTATATAGAAGTAGAAGCCGGCATCAAATATTCAGGGAAGGCAGCATAAAACCCTAACGAGCGGCGGGGCTYGAACCCGCATCTTAGAAGTAGTTGGTTGGCTAATTGATATGCCTCAACCCCTTCCTCCGATGGGATGCGACTCCAATAAGACCATCCTTACTGAGCTATCCATCGTCTAAGGGAGGGAATTGACCAGGAACCTTGACCAATCTATAGTCAGGGGATTGCTATCTTTAGTAGTGGTTAGCTCATGCCCATCCTAGCGAGTATAGGTGAGATCGCCTTTATATAAGATATTCTGGGGCCTACGCTTAACTTATATCCTTGGCATAGTAGTAGTTAGACCTCATCTAGCGATTATAGGGAAGTGAGATAATGCCTATCCTAGCGAGTATAGGAAAGTTAGCCCATCTAGCAAGTATAGGGAAGGAAGTTAGCTCATCTAGCGAGTATAGGAAAGTGAGCTCCCATCTAGATAGCATTAGTGAGGTAGTGGGAAATGTGTATCTAGTGAAGGAAGGTTAGCTCATGCCCATTCCTAGAAAGTATAGGGAAGTTAGCCCATGCCTATTAGATCATGCCTAGTTAGTGTAGTAGGGATAGGTAATTCTAAAGCATATACTTAAGAGTGGGGTGGGGAGTTATATATTCTGGGTGGGGCTCAGTCTCATAGCCTTGATCTATTTTGGGGCGATAGGTAATCTCAAATCTAATAGTAGTGTGGAGTGCTATATTCTGGCCTAGGATAGGCAGTATCATAAGATATCTGGGATTACCTATTCTAGAGATAGTAGTCTCTTACCTATTCTAGAGATATTAGTTCACAGAAGGAAAGGAATGGCTCTCGTAACCCTGCCTGGAAGGAAAGGCATTTGCACCCACCTTCCCTCAATACAATGCATGACACACCTACCGAGCATCTCATAGGCCTCCTAATGCCCAGGTAGGCCCACCAAAAGTATACCCAGGTAGGCTCACTATATGCATAGCTCAGGCTTATCACCTACCCCTAACCCACCCAGGATGCCCAGGTAGGCATGCCTTGGTTGGTGGTTGTTCACGAAGACCAGAGGCAGTTGGTTCGGGGAATAGCTGCTAGTTGATGGCCCACCACAATGAATAGACACTCTGGCCTACTAGATAGTTGCACCCATATCGATTGATGGTCAACCAATGTATCTGGTCTGACCAAACAAAGGAAATCAATCAAGAAACCGATGCACCAGTCAAGAAACAAGGTCCACCCACACAACTAGTGCCATTCATTCGGCAAGAATAGGAAAAACCTCCAGCATCTCCAGTGCCATAGCCGCCTAATCCCTCGCCTAAGGCATCTCTAGTTAGTTCCATCGATCCAGCATGTCAAACCTCATCGATTATCTTTTCACTTATATCTGAATATTAGTTATCTGCTACTCCCAATCCCATAAAAAAGTGAGGTGATTCGGTTAGCTATGGATAAACAGGGAAAGGAGGAAATAGACGGGGAACTAGACCAATTGGAAAAATTTCGAAACAAGGGGCATCATTATAAGACTTTCTTTTTTCCGTTCTTGCAGTTCTAACTCCTGCTCCCCTTAAATAAATTTCTTAATTTCTAATAAATAGGCCGCGCCTTTCTATATAATGGTGGGGGGAAGGGGTAAGAGACGTGATCAAGCGAAAGCAACAAGATATAGGTCGGAAAATAGGTATTGAGAGTGCGAGCAACCAACCTTCCTCGCATCACGTACACCTCCGTTACCGACCTCCCAACAACTAGAAGAAAAGTGGTGCGAAAGGTGTTCTACCGTTCCTTCCCAAGCTGCTCCCCCCATGCCAGAATGCAGAGAATTTGCTATACGGAGCGGTTGGTAACTCCAAAACTAGGAAATAAAGCGGGCAACTAACGTAAGTCTGATCATCCCACACCAAACTCCCAAACTCTATAGCTGCCTGGTCATCAATCGCCCGCATTCGTTAGATCCCGCATACAAATAGCAACAACAAATAGACATACATATCACTGGTTATAGTGAGACACGACATCTTTCTTTCATAATATCTCTTTATATCCCGCCCGC
>ML881148.1:9910-25826 GCA_009831015.1 Picea engelmannii | reverse complement strand
CTTGTATTGAGTCACGTCCCGACCTACAGTGACCATTTTCGACCGAACTACCATCTATAAATTGATCAATGCTACCATAAGAAGACCCTACTACAATACTTAAGCATCATGCCATGCCTTGAAGAGATTCTCCCTAGCCAAAGCTTACTCGGTAGAGTCATCAGGTACCACATGTGCAGAAGGAGGCGGTTTATTAAGATCCAAATCCAGTCCTAGCCGCAGAGATTGTGGAGAAGGAGGAAGGTGCTTATTACATGTAGCATACACACGGAAAGCAACTAAATGGAATGCTATCAATAGGAAGGCATAATAAGTTGTTTTAATGACTCGAAGTGCCCCAGACCGTTATTTCTGCGAGGGTAAAGTGGGATAAGTGAAGTCCCCTGCAGCGAAGCTAGGTAAGTAGCGTGTGCATGTGCTAAAACATAGGGGTTTAACCAGAGGGAGAGTCTCCGCCCTTGTGAGTTTGGGGTTGATCGCTTAAGGAGAAGCTTCGATTGGGCATGCATAAATAAGATTGATCAGATTGAGGGTGCATAAGGTCGAGAGCGTGTAGGATATATAGGGAATATAAACTGGAAAGGTGGGGCTTTATCATGGAGTTCCCCCCGTTGACCATACCGGGCTGCTGCAGAGACTTTGTATTGGTTGGATTGAGTACTACCCGGATCGTTCGGACACAAAAATCGTTCGTTTAGGGGTTGGAAGGATGATCAGAACAAGAGCAGCAGGGTTCGAGGATCAATATATTGGTGGCTAACTGTTGTACTTGACTACGCCTTGGTTAGATATTTTATTCTACCCGGTGAAGAGATCGAGCCTTGCACGCAGAAGAGATTGAGTCATTGCAGGGAGAGATAAGGCCATTGCAAGAATAGAAGATTAAGGTGCTGGTGATAGTCAATATCTAATCAAAGCATGTCAAGATCGAAGAAGCGCGTAAGGAAATCTCAATGATGAATGAATGCACATTTTCTACCCAGGGCGAGTGGATATGTACCAAATGACCTGTAAAGAGCTATATACATATATAACACTCTGACTCTAGCTCCCCCCGCTGTTGGTTGTAATGCTGCTACCCTTGTCTTTGTTGGTGTTGTATCCGCCTCTGGTATCTTTGCTATTGGTGGTGGTTATGAGTCCATTCGGTAAAATTTCCCCAGATCCATATCTGGACGAGGCTATGGCTATAGAAAAATAGGGGGTTCTAGGCGAGAAGATAATAGTGGGTGAAAGCAACGGTTCCATCTTCAGCGGCAAATCTCTTATAAATTCTCCACGCTAGTACTCCAGCATTGTGTTTCTTATAGATAGTCCATCCAGGATGCCGGGATGTTGCATTTTGATGGTCCAACATAACGTTTCTAGTAGTTTACGTGCACTTTTTGACTGCTGACTGCCCGGTGAGCGTTGTTATACAGAAGCATAGCCAACAGTTTACCTTGAAAAAAGGCATCTGAGTAAGAAGCAAAGGTAGAACCAAAGGCAGCTAGAGAAAGCAGCAGATCTCATTGCAAAACTTCCAGTATCAAATCCCATGGATGACCCAAAGGCAAAGGGAGGAGCAGTTCGAGTCCCAGGTTAAGTTGAATCAGCAACAGATAAAGATCGAAAACCCGCAGAGGTGAGGGCATAATAGCGCATATATCGAGATCGAGAGCAAGTCCCAAATACTATTTCTTCAGAACGCCGCAGAGGCATAGGCTTCTTTAGCAGAGTAAAAGGTAAAGGCAGCGGTTTACCCAATTCTAACAGTTCCAGAAGCCATTGCCAGTGATCCCGAGCTAGTGGACCTCTCGCAGAATCACGTATATAGGACTAGAGAAATAAAGGAATATCCAATCTCGGTATGAAAAAGGCATGCATCCTACCTTGTATTCACTAATGAATGAAGCGTGCTCAATGCGAAGGTTGCATAGGAATAAAAGACAAAGACAAAGGCAGAACCAAAGGAAGGGGTAGAGGCAACGGTGAAAGCAACGAAGGTAGCATCAATTTACCGATTTTACCTAGAAGCAGCTCGAGAGCTAGTAGCCAAGGTTGATTCATAACCGTAAGTAGTTTAATATGCACCTAGTATGGGTTACGGGCTTCTCTCAAACGGGTGATTCTTGCATCTGTGATATTCATAAGCAGAAGTTTGAAAGCTAGTAGCCCCAGGTCCATATCCAAATTAAGTCGGCTACCCATCAGTTTCCGATCCAGATTGAGCTCGTTCCCCAGATCCTTCAGTTGGATATTGAGCATATCGAAATGCAGTTCCATCCATTTTTTTACCATTTTCCCATTTATTGAATCAGCTTTACAGAGAATTCCCTCTAGGAGTGCCTATTATCTATTATATAGGTTGACGTCCAATCCTATTTTACAATGGTTCGTAACTGACCTTCCTTATTGAGTGAACCCACGGATTGTCTCTTTGCACTGACCCGTACTTGGTGCTGTATGGACGAGAGCTGGTTGGTAGCCCACGCCCTTATGTTTGGGGATCCAACTAGCCTGGTTGTTTGCCTAAGGTCTCTATTGTGCTCTTTCTTCTGACCTCAACCTTCTGTTTGGTTGGGCGCCTACTCAACCCTTATATATAGTCTAGTGCTCGGCTGGCTTGTCCCTCACCTTGACTTTTCCTAGCTTTGTTGGGTTCTCTTAATATTCCCTCAACCTCGTACTTCTATTAGGTTAGAATCCTTCCCTGGCAATACATTGAGTTTAAGTATTATTCTCTGTTAATCCACCTTATACTGTATGCATTGGCTGATTATTTCCCTAGGCTTGGCATTCAAAAGTATCCTGATGTACCCGTACAAGAGTGGGCTCCGAGGATTGGGAAACGCATGGACATGAGGGATTATTGTGATTTCAATGACAGATTTGTTGCCAAGTATTATAAATTGTTGTGTGAGACAGAAATGCCCAGAATACCTTCGTGGGGTAGAGAAAGAGTGCAACCTGCACCAAAAAAGTAAAATCAATTTCGCGGAATTGGTTGTATATTAAAGGGTATACATAAGGGTGTATGGCAGCAGTGTAGCCCCTAAAGCCCTGCCAACTCATGTAACTTATAGGGTGTTCTCCCATGGATTCATAAGGCAGCTAGTATAGGAAAGTAAACAGTTTGGAGAGAATAAGAAAGCTGCCCTGATTAAAGCACCCGCATAACATTAGATCTAAATAAAAGGCTAACATGAATGTTGTTTATAAGAGGCTGGAGGAATTTAAATTCCTTGAACTGCCCTGGAGACTTACCCTTTAGGTCATTTCAATGATAGAAGAAGAAATGCAGGGTTACCATCGTTTTACTATGTGGAGGATCCCCTTTAAAGGGAGATCATTAACCTGGACAGTAGGAATGTTGTAAGTGCAAAAGTAATCGAAATAGATGCTCTTCCAAGTGTCTCCACTGAGCCTCTTGTTGCTGAGATCAACCTTACAGAAAAATAAATAGAAGAATGGCCTGTGTTGGCCATGTTTGAAGACATGGATTTGTGGTAGAATGTTGTGGAGGTGGGGAGAAAGAGAGAACACCTAGAATTGAAAAAAGACTCTACCTAAAGGAAAACCCAGTGATTATACCAACTAGCACGCACCGACAGATGGAATTAGAACAATTGCTTGGGCTTGGTAAAAGCTTATCACTCACTCGAAAATGGAGCTGCTGCTCCATTTTCCTGTTGCCTGCGGCACAACTCCTAGCTAGATAATAGGAATCTAAAGGTAGGTAATAGTGGGTTTGGGAGACACTTTCCCCCATACTACTAGCCTTAAGAGGTTGTGAAGAGAGGGATTGGACTAACTAGTTTGGTAGACTTCTATTACTATTATACTAGTATGGGAAAGGTTGTACTTATCTACCCGGACTTATTCAGTTAGGAGAGGTAGGGAAGAAAGGCTTATACCCGCACTCCACTCAGCTTAGATAAGAAGGTAAGGTAGGGGAAACAATCCTGAAAGACTAGACTAGAAAGGGTTGACTCATTTTATTACTAGAATGGGAAGGTAGAGGAAGGAGAAGATTCCCCATCAGACTCTCTCATAGGAAGGCTAAAGGAAGGAGAACCACTTACTAACCCTACTAGCTAGCTTAGAATCACTAGCTAAGAAGGAAGGTAGAGGGAGGATGGCTCACCCACCTATTAAGCCTCACTAAGGAAGGATAAGGAAGAAGCCTTACCAGAGAGAAGAAAAAAAAACCCCATATTCTTTTCATAAAAACGCTCGATCAGGGCTCTAAATGAATAATCTCTCATTCAAGGGTCGAAAGTGGACGTAGAACTGAGCAAATGACCTTATAATCCGAATTTATATAAAGCCTTAAATCCTTCCTTCCGTCGGTACTCCCGAGGGCATTATTGGTGGTGGAAAAAATACATTTCTAGGCACTTGATATCAGTAGCTCCAGTTATACAGCATATGGAAGAAGGAATATCTGATCCAGGAACAACAACCCCTCTGTAGGTGCTTTCTTAAGGGAACTCAGAACTTTGCAACGCTGATAGCTCTATCAATTCCTCCTCTGCCTTAGTTTCCATTGCCTTTGCTGGTGGTTCCGAACGGGGTTAACAACTGCTTCTTCAATTGCTACTGCGCCATCCATGTCTTTATGGCCTGTGCTCCTGCCGTGTTTACCTGAGTTGTCTCTGCCTCTGCTTCTGTGGGATCCACCGCTTTTGGTTCTTCACCTAGAACTGGTGGATCTTTTCTGGGTTATGGATCTGTATGTAGGCAAGGTGCGGGGAAGCCAAAACTATAGACTAAGTCAAGGAGGGATAATTACTTAGCGAGATGGTTGATCGGCTCCACATATGCATGCATTTGTGATTGCGGACTCAACAATGAAAGGATATGAATTGGTTGCAGAAGAGAATAAATGTAGGGGGCGATTCATATAACATTTTGTCGCCATCCCAATGCATTGATCCATGAGCGCACGGGTTGGCTTCACCCATGTATGCGACCACACTTGTTCATAGAGGCCATTGCTATGTGTAAAAGCTTGAAAGTCATGGGAGGGGCATTAGAGATGGCACCTCCCCCTTTATCCTTATGAACCCTTAACTCAGTTGTGCTCCCAGATTTGCGAGGCAATCGACGGCCTCAGTGTTATTTCCTCAAAGAACCTGGAAGAATGAAATCTTTCGAACCTCTTTACTAGATCTAAAGACCTTTGAACCAAACGGATGAGTCCAATATTTTGAGGGATAGAGAGTTGCATAAGAAATTGAATGATGATGGATGAGTCTCCGACCACTAATGCTTTCTTTACCCCGTGCGATAATACTAATTGCAATCCTTGGAGTGTTGCTAATGCCTCTACCTCATTGTTGGTGGCGACCCCTATTCCCCATGCAAAATAGAGTTCTGAATTTCCTCCGAGATCAAAGAGGATCCACCCCGCACCTGCCACTCCTGGGTTGCCCTTAGGGGCTCCATCAAAGAATAGAATGAACTAGTTTTTAGCAGCTCTCCACTGTTGAAATTCGTTGTCCCCTAATTTCACTTGCCACCTATAAGATTGGTTGGGCTTTCTGATCTTCAAAATTGGGGTCGAAGGAATGTCTTAAAAAAGGGATTTGAGCCATGTCCTCTCGCCAATCTCAAGATCATTTGGAATTGCCTTCCCCGCCGGTCCATTGGATCAGATTGTTTCATGGAGGAGGCCAGTTCAGTGTCAAGCAGGGATACCTATCCAATTTGATAAGCCAGGATCTTCCTTCGCAAGATGCTCAATGGAAATGACTCTGGAGTGGGGATTGTCTCCCCAAAGTCCGATTGTTTTGCTGGGTGTTGGTGCATGGAAGAATTCTAACAGCGGAGAATATGAAGCAGCGAGGAATTCAAGAGCCATCGAGATATTCTATCTGGCTTCAGAAGAAACAATGCAACATCTTTTCCTAGACTGTGGCTTCTCGCAGCAGGCTTGAACCTTATAACTTAAAGAACTAGGAAGCCCTATCCCCCTCCCTCTCCATTCACACTTACTTTCTAGCCAATCCAACCGAAGGCCGATCTTTAGGCTCTAATGGACCCCCGCACTTCTCCCACTCTTGAGCCTACCTGTAAGGTCTTCAAGACTCTGATCCTGATAATATCTATTTGGAATACTGACTGGTCGAATAGATAGAAAAATTCCTTATATATATCTTGGGGACGCCACCCTACCCATATTTAGGTGACGTACACTCGTTCTCCACTCCACTTTGTGTGTTAATCCTGGCTTCGAAAGTAAAGTAGCAAAGAAGGAATTTGAAAAGCATCTGGGTGGGTACCTATTCCCCAACATGACAATGGGGTCATTCTTTCATTTCTCAAAGATCCGCCCGTATTTACCAACCCCACCCGTTGGCCATCAAGGACCTTGAGCAGGGCAGCGAGATAAACCCCTAAAGCATTCATTTCATCATAGACCCATAAATCATACGATCGTTCACCCCCGAGTAGTCATTAGACCGACAAGGGGGACGGTTCCACAAACAAACTTGAACCATACATATTCATATTACAACAACTATCTGGTAGTAGGCGATCTCAGGCAGCTCACTTTTTATTATTGCAGTTCTTACCAACTTTGACATCTCCTTGTTATTATMATTTCGGTAAMTAGAGAKAGAATRRAKAAGWARRCRTAAYTMCMKGGCWWTARMKAAATGWGAAGGCSWAGAAYGTAKTYCGGAMWGATCAGRGTTMARTAARSMMGSCKTMMCTGTATYTARATACAGKKAHGSCKKSYTTAYTKAACYCTGATCAKTYMGGAMTACRTTMYTGGCCTTCWCATTTMKYTAWWGMYCGGKARTTAYGYYTWCTYWTYCATTCTMTCTCTAGTTACCGAAATGGGATAATTTCTTTATTCATTCAATTCAGTAAAATAACGTTTAGAAATATGGGGCCCAGACATAATTGGGGGTCAGTGGGCATGCCCCCCACCAGTAATAATACTCATTATTCTGAATAGCTCAATATCATTCAAAGCTCCCGATCGATAGAGATATAAAGGGATTCAGACGGGACCTAAAGGAAGGCAGGCCAGGTGGTGTTTCCATCCTAGGAGAGGAGAATCTCACTCATATGTAGATCCTTAGGTAGGAAGGGTGGGAGCAAGAGTGAGAAGCACCTGGAGGAGATCCATTCAAGAAGCATCCAGGCAAGACCCGGGGGCATCCAGGGAATAAGCATCTGAGGGAAGAATGTGAGGGCTCATATCGTTCGTTGATCGGCGAGCATCTGAGCGATCTGACTGAAGGGAGAACTAAACTGGTGGGGGCCCAATCCCGTCAAATCACGATAGCTGAGTGGGCTTGGAGCACCTCGATATAGAGAACTCTCAGTCAGTCAGTCAGTCAGGGTGAGTCTCATTCAAGCAAGGTTTAAACTCATAACAAGAACGGGTTGTCTTGTAGTACTTGAGGGAAGGAGAGAGGTGGGTGGGAGCTATAGAGGGAGCTATAGATCTATATCTAGCTAATTTCTAACCTTAAGGAGAAGCCGAGCAAGTGCTCCTTCTTTAGACTATAGTATTTTCGTTGGTAAGACCTTGAAGGAAACGAGGCAAAAAAAGAACTTACTGCCCCGCACGATTTGAAAAGTGTTTCATTTCATTGATGTTGAGGGTTGGCTTAGGGCGTCGCTGTTAGACAAGCTCGACCAATAGGTTGGAAGAGCGATTTCTTGTATCGTTCTGATCGTCTACCACTTGTTATAACGCGAGCAACAACTTATCATTTACGATGCTGGCAACGTAGGCTGCTCTAGTTCCGGGCGTAAGGGTCGGAAACGACACTCATGCATTAGCATGAGGGACCATCTTGCATCAGGAACTGCGGGCTTTTGCACCCTCCCCATACGCATTGCCATAAACCACCCCATTGGAGCATGCTTTAGATCATGAAAGGGAGGGGGGGTCGCCCCTATTGAACTTGTGCTTCTTTTGGTTTGGTGCTTACTGGGGTTTGTGTCATTTGGTTGCTTGGGTGCAGTTGTCTTTGCTTGTCTGGGTTTGGTTGTCGCTCATCCGTCTTTCTGGTGTGGGGGTTGGTTTTTAGAGTTGAAAATTTTCCGACTGACCGGCCGGTAGTAGGATTGTGGGTGATCCGATACGTTGGGTCGAATTATGCCCCGTCAATTCAATAATACATACAACTTATTTGTTTTGGTATTTCAGTTTTCTTTACTTTCTATTGTTATGATATGTCGTGCATGCAACCACCTTGCTTGTTTGTTATTCCTCAGCTTTGCGACCGAGATATTCAGATATACTTCAGTGCCTAAAGGTACCGAGGGTGTTGGTTCGTTCTTAGATTGCCAAATCCGGCTAACCCACCAACCAAGCTGCTTCGAATCTGGCTGCCTTGAATTGAAGCTTTCTTAGTCGATGGACCCATAGGGCTGAACGATTAGGGTCAATGGGGCTCTTCCCGCCGTTGATGATGAGGATCAAAAGGATTTATGGGACTGTGGTAGGCAAAGGGGGTCATTCTTCCATTCCCACAGCCTACCTAACCTGCCTAACTGATGCGTACCCGAGTCATATTTTAAGCCTGCCTAATATATCTATATATTAGATGAAACATAAGCTCGCCTAGATTGAAGATCATCCAAGCTGGTTTTTACTAGCTGAGTTGATGTGCACTGGGGTGTGTTTTTCAAGCTGCTCTCGTTCTCGTTAGTGGATTCTCTTCTGCTGATGGATCTTCCCTTACTGGTAGACCTCCTCCTGTTAGTGGACTTTCCCTCCCTTGCTAGTGGTGGACTTTCTCTCTCCCGCTGGTGTTGAACCGGGCAGATCTTCTTTTGTTGATAGTGGATCTGACCCCGCCCCGTTACTAGTGGATGGATCTTGGCTGGTAGCAGATCTTTACCCGCTGGTGATGGACCTTCTCTGCTGATGGATTTGTTGTTTATGAGTCTTTCCGGAGGTATTCCCTTTTTGATATGGTGAAACTCCTCCCCCCGTTGGCAAATTGTCCTCCACTGAGGACCTTTACTGGCTGGCGGTGGATCTTCCTACGCCGGATGGTGCGATCTTTCAGATGATGGAGCATGCACGTATTGATGCTTGATCTGATTCGGAGTATTTTGTTCGACGAATGCGAACCGCTGCTGAGTGAGCCGGACTTCCCCAAAGATTAATATTCTCCCGATGATACGGATTCTCTAAGTAAGAGCAATAAGGATTTGGAATTGATGGCAGAATTGGGGCAGGGAATGGTTGGAAAAACGCAGTAAATAGCTTCTTTTTGGGGGTGGGGAGCCCAGTGGGAAATAGTAGGTCGGGCGCCTATCCCAGAGATTCCCATTTCCAATCAGATCCCGGGATCGATCCCGAGTAGTGTAAAGGTTCTCTTCTACCTGTTCCTATCTATCTGGGTCCGTCATTTCCACGATATCGTCATGATCAATTAATGGGACTTGGACTATCAGTCTTATTGCCTCGATCATTAATGAGGGCAGTCTCCTAGGTGTTCCAGTCACCTCTCAATGGCTCCCGCAATGAAAGCAAAGTGTTTTAATAATTGGGCCTACTACCCACAGTTTTTTTATAGGTATGTAGGGTGGTTTGTGTAGCCGTGCTACCTTTAGCAGTATAGATGGTATAAGTGCTCACTTTAGATGGCTTGCTGGTAGGTGTGTGTATTGGATAAGGTTCAGGGTTAGTTTGAGTTTTATTGACGGTAGGGGCACATAGTTCAGTTCTCTTGCTGGGATGTCTCAGTGCTCTACCTCTATGTATTGTTGGTGGTCCTTCTACCATTTTTTGTGGTCCCAGTTCCAAACCACTACTGCCTGCCATGGCCCGTTTAGGGCACTCGACCACAGGAAAGGTTAGGTGTTTTACTTCATAATCGTATCAGTGATATCTATCGCAGTATTACCGTGTAGAGACTTATAACACAACCAAAATCGAATCAAGATACTACCACCGGGCATATGTCTCAGTGCTACCCCAAGGTCAGGTATCAAGTGAACTAATCAATTGTGATTATGCTTTCCATTATCACGCGAACGATCCATTGAACTTGACTGACTTATTGTTACTAATCTATAATGCTTGATTACTACTAGAAGTGGTTGAACACGCACTAATCCTTTCTTCATTCGGGAAACTAGCTTAGCGGCCATCCCAGACTAAGAAGATAGCACGATCATGAGACTTTACGTGGCCAATCTATTTTACACCTCGAATGAAGGAAGAATCCCTGGTAAAATAGGGGAAGTACCACTAGAAAGCACCAATTGAGACCGCCAGTCAGACATACAAGGACACTTTAGCATAACACACTTGAGTAGAGCATCTTGCGGGACGCACTACAAAGCTTGATAAACTTCGATATCACTACCTAGAGCTTAGAGTTGGGAGACTTCTATCACACTCATTAGTATCCATAGAACGCTTTATGCATAGATAGTCGAGATATACATACATATTGGAGCCGAGATTCGGCATTACTACAGTGCGTTTGAGCACTTATTGATAGTATCTTTATTATCTAATAGTAGATGAATCCGAGACGATACACAATAAGCGGGATCATATATGATATGATGGTATCAATTTGAATTCATTTCTTGGGTGGGGAGAAGCATGATAGATATGTCACTATCATAAGTTGGATGATTCTTGGAGCAATATCTATCTCTCGAACACGAAAATCTACTCATCAACTAAGCATTACTCCTCCCTTAACCAACTAGTATAATAACAGGGTAGGTAGGTCAGGTTTTCGTAGTCGAACACTTACCAACTAGTTCATTAGCAGTACCCAATATGGTCCTCCCTGATAGTATAATAGCACAAGCATTTACTTACTCGAATCAGTCGAACAAGGATCTAGTGTTACCCCCATTTCTTTTCATTTTCGATTGACTAGTATAACACAAAAACAGATTGACTAGTATAACACAAAAATGACTTGAATTGAACTATTTAAAAGGGTAGGTATAAGTAGGAAGGTCTCCTCTAGTTAGTTAGCGGTCTAAGCCATTGCACCAGATCCAAAGATTGGAAGGAAGGGACTTCGGTCTGTCTAAGGAGTTGTCGAAAACCACCCTCCAACTTGCTAATGTAGTTCTAAAGGGTAGGTCTTTAGTCGAACACTAATATAGCTACTGGCTCCCTTAATGATGGGCGATCGGGCTGGGGAGTGGGGCTCTATTGGTCGGGATGATAGTAGTTTGAAGAATAAGAAGAAGAAGAAGACTTGCCTTTATTGCGGGAAGGTGGGATTCATGGCGAAGGTATGCTGGAAGAAGACTAGTTATCTGGAAGAAAAGGTTCAAAATCTTGAAGGAGACGTGTCAACTCGATGTTCAACTAATATGCAACACCGAACTTCTGAAGGTAGGGCATATAACTATATGTTTTTTGTTAGTTCTTCTCAGATCTTGCATGCTCACACTTCTAAGAGTGAATGGATAGTTGACTCTGGCTGCACGCATCATATGGCTAAGGATGCTTCTCTCTTTTTGGCATTATATCAGGCAAAAAAAAAAGGCATTTTTTTTTTGCTAATGATCATGCTCTCACTGTTGCTGGTTGTGGAAAAATAGAATGTTAGAATGGTGTGATTACTTATGTATATCATGTACCTAGCTTAAGTGCTAACTTATTGTCTGTACCCCAACTTACTCAGACTGGGAAAAAGGTAGAGTTCTGTCCAGATCAATATAAAAAGGGTAAAAGGCTATATTTGAAGTACCCATCCATTCCAATCTAATCAGTTCTGGCAGTCAGTAGTTCAGTTCTTCAATAGGACAGTTGCAACGCTAGGTCACACAAGCATGAATCCAGTAGGCTGAGGTAATATGAATGGTGGTCTAAGTGATAACCCCCAGCCCAGCTAATCTCTTAAGTTCTGGCTGTAATGAATTCATAGGGTAGTTGCCACGATCCAACGACAGGAGCAGAGCCTTTCCTTTTATGTGTCACCGACTTCACTTCCATTCATTCGGCTGAACCATTTCCTTCCTCCCTAAAGTGAGGGCTGTCTAGTGGTACCTGAAGTTATAAGTAGGTGATTAAGAAGATTTCCATCCATCCATCTGAAGAAGGCACCAAGTGGGGAGGCTGGTACCAACCAAGGTTGGGTAGGGTGGGGTCTGGTACTCCCCGAACATGGATGTGGGCTGAGCTCAAACTTGAAGGATACAAGGATGAAACCTAAAGCTAGTTGGAATGGATGCAAAACCAGCTACGTTAACTTTACACCTCTTCGCCCCTTTCTGCTCTTAATATTGTTCTAGCATTGACCCCCTACCTCGCTTCAAGAGAAGAAAGCTCCAACTAATGGTTAGACAAGGAGATGTCTTAGCGCCCCTGCTTCACAGCTAGCCCTTTGAAAGGGAGACCCTCCATTGGCCAATCGCAGAAAAACCATACCTGTTGGACAGACAATCGGAAAGAAAGAAAGCAAGATAGCATAAGACCTCAGGTGCAGTTAATGCCCCTTCTTGGCCTCTCAATTCATAGTTTTTAGTGCATTCGTCCGAGGGAAGGAATTATGGAGCTGATTACCCTGATCTGTATGCATCAAGGGGGGAAAAGAAAGATGCTTCTACAACTGGATGGCAGGGCAAGGGTTTCTTCACCAGTTCTTCCTACCTTCCTTTCTCCAATTGGAGCTTCTGATCCTATGTTTTCTCTGTTCCGCCCATAGGGCAGTTAGCTTCATTGAAAGCATTGATCGGGTGAAGGAGATACCAGTGGTCGAGTGCCTTTGAGACTGAAAAGCCAGCCATCTTAGGGCAGCTACATAATTCCTTCCATCGACTGATAGGAAAAGAGCAGTTTGTTAAGCAGCTATGAGCTCAACCACCGGTTCCGGGAAATAAAGAACTGATCGATCGCCTCCTTCTGAAAGAAAGACAAAAAGAAGACCTGCCAAGGCAGGAACACACGAACTATCATTCGAACAAGGTTCCAAGGGTACTTTCGCCTTTGAATCTCCATTCTTGACATACGGCCCGGCACTCGACTGTCATCTTAAGGAGAGGACCGGAGGACCGGAGGGGCTCGACCAAAGGGAGAGGACCGGAGGGGTAAAGCTAAGACTGTTAAGGAGAGGGGCTCGACTGACCTTATATAAGGGAAGGAGAGGGGTAAAGCGCTCGACCGACCATAGGGAGGGAGAGGGGCTCGACCTTATATAAGGGAGAGGAATTATGAAGTGGAGTTGATCGCTTCGCTTGCTTTCAAGCTATTATATAAGTTCCCAGATAATACTTATATAAGATACAGCTTACTAACATACCCCAACCTCATTTTATTTGAGTTTCAGATATCAGAGCGGGCTTTGACCATGTCTCCCGAACAATCTCAGTACATATGGCATAAGACGATTTCACAGATCGAGGTCGGTATGGGATCGGGTGTTTTTCCCGTCCTACAATGATGCCCGCCCCGGGTGACATTTCAGATCAGAGTAGAAAGGCATGAGATTTTGGCTATTTATTTATATAAGTTGCATTGGTTTGACGAAACCTTCCCTTTCATTCTTAGAAAGAAGTAAGTGTTGGTCATTCTTGAGATATTTCATTACGTTCTATTATATACGTAATTACGTTCTCCTCGCTCTCCTTTATAATTAATGACAAGCAGCCACTTACTTATTGGCATAGAAACATTTAGCGACTATTTACCTAATACCCTCTCCCAGGAAGCGTTAAGTGACTTCATACCTTTGGTCGAGTGTATCAAGCCATGAACACATAGGCGAACACACCGGACCAATACCAATAGACCACACCTCGGTTCCTCCTTCCACTCACTAGTCTTTCACCCCAAATAAATACATCCCACCCATCCGCACGCAGCTAATCCCCAATCTAAAATCCAGGAAAACATCTCAGTAATGCAATCCCGGGACCCATCACCACCAAGGACTGCTTCTTCCACCACCAAGGGCAGTCATCCCACCAAGACATATTTATTAACTAACACCGTCGGATTGATTGAATAAAGTGTTAGGGTGGGATTCTCAAAATGGATGGTGGTGGCTATACCAATATCTTTTAGAAACCCCAATATCCAGGCAAGGAGAAAGCCCTTACAGGAAGGATTAATAGCACGAGTGATAAGCCTGTAAGTGCATTTACTCTTTCTATGAAGCGATACATTCCGATTCTATGATACATTCTGATTCTATGAAGCGATACATCCAAGCCCAAGAAATCAATCTATCTAGGCAGCGATACATTCCGATAACGTCCTCGATTCATCCTCTAACGTCCTCGATTCTCTGGAGGGTAGGGCCATAGATTCTCTGGAGGGTAGGAGGCGTGTGATGAAGAAAAGAGTCTGGAGGGTAGGGAAATCTTTACCAATGAATAAATCAATGTTAGGCCCGGTTCCCTGAAGAAAAGAAGATATCGAGGGAAGAAAACCAGAAGAAAACCAGGAGAAACAAACGAAAATGGCGTAGGCTAAGGGGACGATGAGACTTTCTTTTAGTTAGATCATTAGAGCCCCTCCGAGGGGCAATCCCCACAGGGAATCAAGGGATAAATGCCTTCCTCGGGCCCGGATTTCCTTCCCAATCAATATCTCCAAACCAGAGGACAGATTGACTTAGGCTGGCATCGCGTGGGGAGGCCAGTGCATAACTAGTGCATAACAGTCTAGGGAAGCTTTCCTTGTGTGCGTTGTTGGCTAGTCAGGGCAGTAAACCTCTCCTTACCGGCTGAGTGGTTCTTTATAGTTCATTACCTATCTGTTCCGTTATGGTCTGGGCAGTTCCCGGCTGGGCAGGGTTTCTACCATCCAGGCTGGGCTAAGCCTTTACCAAGCCCCAGAAAGAAAATCCATCAAGGTTCCCCTTGCTTGATAGTAGGAGGGCAAGGAGAATGGCCTCTTGCTTCCCTGTATTATCTATTGTGTGGGGCGGCTTTGCGTGCTATAACAACTACCTTTGGGAGCGTGGCTTTCTCGAAAGCGAGTGTCGGGTCCAGTGCGAGTGCTAGGTCCAGAAGAGATAAAAGATAAGCCAATAAGAGATAAGCCAGAGGCATGTAACATATTAGAACCTTGTGCTAGGGAAGAAGGTTATATAGGCGAGATAGATGGGGAACACAGCTTGGAAGGTTTAGATCTATTCTTTTATACGATTCTTTTATTGCGGGTCATTACGAACACAAGGAGAAGGCATGTAACATATTATAATAAGGGATTAGCACTTCCGCATCATCCGCATAGATAGGGAAGACAGCTTGGAAGGGCAAGATCAATAGGGAGCGAGATAGATAGAGAATAAAGCTAGGAAGGTTTGGAGCTAGATAGATTGGGAGCTAGATAGGCGAGATGGGGAAGACAGACAGCTGGACAGATACTTATTGAGGAGAAGGGGAGCAGGAGAGTAGTTGTTTAACCAGTGGAGATAAGCCAATAAGAGATAAGCTAATAAGGGAACATATATATCTGGTGGGTAGGGCTTCGCGTGCTATACCAAGCGGGTAACATAGTGTAGATTCAGAGAAGCAACCATAGCGTGTCGGGTCGGGTTGGTTTGGGTTCAGGTGTGGAGATGAGAGATACATTAGTACTTCCGCACAACTTCTGCTAAGTATACTTTATATACTTAGGCTACTCAGGCTATCTACCCAAGCTACTCACCCCAACTACCCAGGCTATCCCAGTTAATAGAAATCTATCCTTTTCTACGCAATTCATATTCCTTCCAGGCTATATACTCAATATATCCAGGCACCCCAGTTACTCACACTTACTCACACTTACTCACACTCTATCAAGAGACGCCGCGCCGCTCCTATACTTTCCCAGACACCTCACTCTAGCTGTCCTAGTTACTCAATATACCCAGGCTACTCACCCCGGCTACTTCCGCTATACAGCTCCACCAAAAAGATATACATTAAACCTATACCCCACATAGACACTCATACCCAGACCCAAGAGGGAAGGAACTGCTCA
>WSFP011482818.1:0-15906 GCA_009831015.1 Picea engelmannii | reverse complement strand
AAATGCATCAAAGATGATAAGAAATCATTTCTTTTCGATGAATATCTATTTAAGGGAGAGAGAGAGAGTTATTTTCACTAACAAACACTAAGAAGGAATGTCCTCAAACAAATTTTCTTCAATCAAATCCGATGTGGTGCTAATTTTTTTTGGAAATGTCTTCTAATATGAAAATCAATCATGAAGATGTATCTTTATTGTTTGTGCGCGAATAATGATTAATTCAAAACAACACTTCTCCTGCCAATTATCCTTTTGGATCAAGGAAACTTAGACAAACATAAGCGGGTTTCGTACAAACAATATGCCCTGTTGTTGTGATAAAAAACAAGAAGCAAAAGAAAAGAAAACAAAGAAAATCAAGAATTTCAAACAAAAAAGAGATGTTGAAGAACAATGACCTCAACAAAAACCAACTGAAGAGATTCATAGACTTTTGATGTCCTTCACCAGAGTTTCTCACTCAGTCAAAAAGGAGAGAAAAAAGTGCATTGGTTTCAAACTCCCAATAGCAGAAAAACTCAAAAATGAAGAAGGCTACAAAATATAAACAACAAGGTATTTGTTCCTCACAAGGAAGGATGTCAAAGTTGAATTGGAAGAAACATTGACTCACAGAGAGGCTCAGCAAGTGAAACACAGAGACTGGACCCTGAAAAAAGAAATTATGGAGAGGTTTTTTTCCAAAAGAGGGCTGGTGCTTTGGTGTAAGGGGCACCAAGCGTTATAGCGCTCTGTCTAATACATTCAGGGAGTGCTGGCACTTTGTCAACACAGCCACAGGGGCGCCAGGCTTTAAAAACTCATGAAAATGTCTAAAAATCCAAAATTTCAGTCTAATTTTGGCAATCAAGCTGAGAGTGATGGGGTGAGGAGTCAATCAGCACATGAAATCAATCAAAAGGGGTGAACAAGGTTTGAAAACAATTAGAGGGTAAGACAAGTTCTATGAGGAAAAATCAAAACTAAAAGTTTCGATTCGAGGCTCCCCAGTGGAGTCGCCGGTTTTCGTTGAAGGAAAATCTCCCTGCGGATAGGTAGATCTCCTCTTGAGAGCTAGACTCTTAACTCTTAAGACAGAAGACGCTTAACATGGACACTGACTTCCTTTCAGATCTATACAAACTAATGCATGAGGAGGAAGGAGAAAAGAAATACCTTTTATCGACGTTTGTCCCTGCACGCTCCGAGTTGAGCTCCAATCTTTCGCTCCTCGATGAGCCCTGTAGACAAACGATAGTACAACCACTTCCTACTCTATTGATATTAGGTTGAAATAGATCTATCTATCAGAGATAAGTTCATGTGAGATTAAACACAAACTAGAAAGAAATAGACCAAGCGTGTCATATTGATGAGAACAATGACAGAAGTAACTTACAACCGTAGATGCGAATGCGACAACTTCGTCAAGTCCCCTTTGTATAACCCTTGATCTAAAGATCCATGATCCAGGTGACAAAAACTTCACTGACTACTTTCCTCCAATTCACTGTATGTTTCCTATGAGATCATAGGTTTCATGCTTCCAATTCTTCCCCCTTCCCACCATGATAGAGCCTATTTATATAGGTTTAGAGAGGCTTAACCTCTTGAGGTATCTTTAGGGTAAGTTGAGGATTTCCCTCCTTAAGCCAGGGATCTTCTCCTAGGATCATGGCTGAACCAGGAATTCGAATGCAACTGCCTTCCAAGATTGAAATATCTTCCCCTTATTCTCCTTAACAGATCAATTGCTGCCCATAATAGGTAGCGCTCCCTCAAAAAGGCCATCAGAGCGCTATAGCGCTCCCTGGTAGGCTTTAGGGGGGCACCAACACTCTAAAAATATGTAGCGCTCCTTCAGAGGATCATTTTGGTGTTATAATGCTCCCTAGCACCTTATAGGGGAGTGCCAGCGCTCCTAAGGGTGATATAGGGGAGCACTCTCTTATAAAACCTTAGATTGAAAGCTTCTTTCAGGTGGCAAGAGATACTTGACTTCAGTTAACCATCCCTCTTCCTTCAAATCAAGTGTTTTAGGCATTTTAAGTGTCTCCTTAGTGTCGTTATCATGGCTGTATGATTTTCTTGACACTTGCGACACTTGTGAGAAACATGCAACACTTGCGACACTTATCAAAGCGAGTAATGTTGATGTGTAACAAAGACTATAACCATTCAAGTAAGGGAAGGATTTTAGAAATTCACTTACATTCACCAAATATTCATCAATCCAAACCCTAGTTGTAAACCTTCCACCAACAAAAATGCCCAAAATAGCCAAAATAAGCCTCCTTCAACAAGTGTGCACTATTAGTTTTATCCACAATCCCTAAGAAGGACACAAATTTCATACCTCACCAAGTGGTGAGTGAAAGATGATGAATAAAAGAGAGTTTTAGTTCTCTTACTTATACAATAACAATGACCTTAATTTAATTTTAGGTCACAAAAGGACGACAAGGCCAAAAATACATAATAGTATTGTTTTTACATTAAATGTCATGATAAAACCCTAAATCAAGCATAAATGAAGACGTCATTCTCTTTTAGGGTGACATTAACCCCTTTTATGGCAACATTGGCCTCTTGGAGAAAAATGTTAGGTCCCCTTGGGCCTCTGGAAGCTGCCACACGTACCACAATTGCCACAATTGTCTCCCAAAACCTCCACAAGCACTAGATGACATCATGAGTGTCCTGGGTGATGTTATGGGACTTCCAAGGCCAACGTCCTGGTGGAAAGGGAATAACCCCCCTGGGTTCAGGTCTGTTAAGCTTCCTCTGGTGGAACGTCCTGCTCTTCTCCGGTGTAAACCCTTTGATATGTCTTTTCCCCTTGATGGGGTCTCAACATCCATTTGATGGGCTTTCAGCCCCATGGAGGTCTGAACTAATCATCTCCACATGTGTACCTATCCATAATGGTACCTGTCCGTTGGGTATAGTCTTGCACATAAACAGATACGCTCTCCATGGGCTTATAAGTCATAGGGATATTAGCAATGTCAATCACATCTAATCATCAATTTTATTAAACATGTGCATAAAACCCCTTTTACCCAGTCAAATTCTCAAATACATTATTCTAATCTGCAAGCCAAGTTTGGAGGAAGTGACAGGGCATCCTATTGGGCTAATGATCACTGGATGTTGGGTGTTTCCGGGATAAATCAAATCCAAGCCATGTGAGTGGATGAGGTGGTAAGGGATTTATGGACAAGGGGTACAATGATAGCAGGGAAATGCATGGCTTACCTATGGGTGCCTATGTAGAGGATGAGTTTCACCTGTCATGGATGCAAATGTTTCCAAGCCCATTCATGCCTTTTATCTTTATTCTTATTGATTTTTCTTCAAGAAGCTAGTCAGGGGACACTGCCCTGGCATGGTGACCAATGGTGGTAATGTTACCCACAAGCATTTCATGGAAATGAGAAGGTTGGATCATGATGAGACCCCCTTTATCTTGGCTATGCCACCAAGAGCCACTACCTTGGCATGGTGACCAGCACTGGTAGTGTCATACCACTAGATTCCCATAGGCCTAATAGGCTATCTCGTGATGAGACCCCCTATCCTCTAACCAGGTCTTGTTTTATTATTTTTATGGGTCCCTCTGTTTCTTGATGAGAAGTGTTTTACTACTTTCTCGAGGATCCCTGGGCAAAGAATATCGAGGTTTCATTCTTTGGCTTTTATCTTTTGCCAGTTGCTTTTACCCTCTAGGCCTTTAGCCCCTTCTTCCCAAAAGGTAAGGTGCAACCCTTAAATATTTGGCCAATCCAATGCCCGTACCAGTGTAATGGGATGGATGAGTAGGAGAAATATGGAAAGTGGTAAGTATGGTGGGTGTGGACGATGGCTTCTCATGAGTCCCCCCAGTGGAAACTCAAAACCTATGGGCATAAGCTTACTAGGGATTCCTTTCATTCCCCCAGATATGGTCAAGTGGATAGGTATAAGATTCAAGCATCCGTTAGAAAAAAAAAATTGAATGCACATATTCAAAGGTTTTGAGAATCAGAGTGACACATACCATGATACCCAGACTCATTACCTCATGGAGAAAGATCCACTTCTACTATAGGACCAGGATGAGGTGGTGGATGTTGCTGCTACTGACAAAGTGGAGGCACTGAAGGAAGAAAATATGGGCCCTCCAGGGCCATGCTCAAGTCGATCTGGCTTTTGGTACTCCATGTCTAGGACCCATGGGCCTCGAGACATAATCTCCTTAGTTATCCCTAAAGTGGGGATAACTAAGGAGATTATTCCTTCACATATGGCTTCTTAGGATATCACCAAGTTCAGTTTGTTGCAGAAGATCAAGCCAAGACAACATTTGTGATGGAATGGGGATCATTTGCTTACACGGTGATGCCATTTTGGATGATGAATTCACCCATGGTATTTTCTAGGATCGTGGTTGCAACATTCAAATACTTTATTCACAAGTTCTTGGAATTTTTCTTCGACGACTAGATGGTGTTCAGCCTATTAAAAGAGCATATGCAAGCCCTACGATTGATGTTGAGCCGATGTCGCCAGCTCCAAATTTCCTTAAATTTGAAGAAGTACATATTTTGTACACATTTTGGGATGTTTCTTGGGCATATGGTATGAAAGGAAGGACTATTGGTGGATCAAGACAAAATTGTTGCAATACTGGATATGGTGGCCCCCACTTATGGCAGAGATTTGCGCACCACCTTGGGTCACACAGGGTATTACAGGTGGTTTATTCAAAGTTATGCAGATATTGTTGCATCATTAGATAAAATACTACACAAAGATATTGTTGATGATTACAACTGTGTGATACATCCTCCAGGACACATACCTGAGAGAGTGAGCCCCTGAGTTTGGTGTGTGGTTCTTATCTGAGACAGAACTGGAATGTTGTGTTGGCCTCCTCTACATACAGATTTGAGATGATACTCCAGATGGTTCTTCTGTGTAATGTCGTGAGAAAGAAGATATGTTGAGTTGGGCGTGCTTGTGGCTGAGCACAGGTGAACATGTGGAAAATCCCATGAGTTGGGTGCATCATTCTGAGACAGAGATGAACCGATGTATTAGCCTCCTCTGAGAAGATATTTTTGACGATGAAATCTAGATGACTCTCTTGTTTAACGCAGTGAGAAAGAAGATTTGTTGAGTTGGACATGCCCGTGGATGAGCACATGTGAACATGATCCTAGTGGCTGAGCACTAGTGAGTGCGGTTCTCTTGTGATACACAGTGAGATAGAGAGACATCCCTATGGCTAAGCACAGATGGATGTGCCCCTAGTTTCTGATCACTAGTGAGTGTATGAGATCCCTTGCTATATTGTTCAAGATTCAGACTTACCTGTAATCCTATTTGTAATGTAAAGGGTACAGGTCATCCCCACCTTAATGTAAAAGATAATTAGTGAAAAATATAATTAATGTCTAAGATAATTAATATGGTAATTATTAATTATATTTTGAGTTATTGAGGTCGGGCCTATTGTGCCAATAGACACATCATTTGGTGTGATAAGTATTATATAAATAAAGGTGAATCTCCATTGAGGAAACACACTTATCATTGTGTCATCTCATGATTTTAGAAGTTGTGGTATGAAATTATGAGAATTACAACACCCTCTTGTGTGCTAGGTTTGGTGATGGTGTGGGAGGTCTTTCTCTTGAAGAATATAGCAAAGGATTGTCTGGGTTTTATTCCCTTGTTGAGAAGGGTTTCCCAGGATACTTATTGTGTTCTTGTGCATGGTTATTCTTCTTGTGATCTTCGTTTTCTGCAGTAGTTATGGTTCAAAGTAAAAGTTAAATAAAAAATTTAAAGAAAATGCATGAGCCATAGCTCATTGAAAATTCAACATGGAATCAGAGAAGGCTTGAAGAAGATCATTGCACATTAAAGTTGAAGGTAAGGGCTGCCAAAACTCTATTGTTGGTGTGAATAGAAGAGGGTCAGACCTCTCTTTAAAATTCTATGGTAGATGATGAGGCTGAACCCCTCTTAGTTTCATTCTGAAGATTGAGGCTGGCCGCAGGCTTGGCCGATCGTTGTTGTAGACCATAGATGAAGACCGCAACAAGGCTGCCGCAATAACACCTTAACAACAGATCCATAAGGCTACCACAGTAACACCCTAACACCCTAAGGCTTCCACAAAAAACAACAGATCCATAATGAGAAAAGAGGTTGGAACCCACAACAAATAAAGGAAGGTACCCATGGGAGGAGAACCTTGCCATTGGCATAAAGAAAAGAAGGCCAGATCTCCCTTAACTCTCTATGGTAAAATTAAAGGGGGTCGGACCTAGCAAATTCTATGGTAACCCTCCTCTAAAAGCCGACGCAGAAAACCCTGAACAACAAACTCTTAATGAAGAGGGGCCAGACCCTTTCTGAAGTAAAAACTAAGGTTGCCACAGCCAGGAGAACCCCCATGAAAGGGACCCTAAAACATGTCCGCAGTCCTGGTTGAGCCTATCACAACCATAAAGAAAATCACAGACTGTGAGGGAGCCATCATTTGATAGTCTCGAGGCAAATTCATTGACATATATGAGGTACATATCTAAGCAGAGTTAAGAGAAATTTCTGGGTAGTTTTAAGGGCTATTTGAGTGACATTACAGACCTTTGAAAACACAGTTACAAAGACCTATGCACAAGTCAAATTTCTGAGTTATATCTATGTTGTCCTATTGCTCCATACTATCATATTTTGATGTCATATACCGATGCAAGTATTTAATGGTGGTGCTGGTGTATATCCCAGAAATTATAGAAGGATGATGTTGATGTCTTGCCTATGATGTTCCATCTACTCTTGAATTTCTCTCCACATAAAACTATAATCTCTTGCTTAAGTGAATTTAAGATATCGGTAAGCAAACCGTGCTTTCTAAAGAAGAGCAAGAGCTACCCTTGCCTAAAATGAACACATTGTTACAATAAAAATTACTGAAAGTAGTTCCACCAAAAGAAATGTCTGGTGTAACTATATTTGATGATAGAGAAGTATTGTTTGTTGAAAGGAAATTCAAAGGTCAGGTTACACTAGGCTATCGTGGGAATATATCACTTTGGAAAGCACTTCATCTAGAGTTTCTTGTAAGTGAGAAGAGTGGACCAGATCAGAAAGACAACAACAGTGATTGCTTGAAGTGCTTGGTCTTAAATATTTGTGCTAGTAGCTCAAGGGTATTTCAGTCAATCAATACATTGGTTGACAACAAGGATATTCTCATTATTGCTTATGTCATATACAAACAACAATAAATCCTTGATTACAGTCTTGAGATACAAGGTTGATGCAGAGACTTGCATAGTACAAAGTGGCTATAGGGGAAAACAAGTCTGTAGCAGTGGAATGTGGCCATAGGAAGCTACAACAACATAATCTGTGCTCTAGTCTATGGTAAACAAGCAAGGAATTTCATTGCTCATCATGACCTTGACAAACAAGCATAATCTTCATTGGTGTATAGTCTCAGGTATGCACTTGTATATATTATTTTTGCATCATTGTCATGGGGGTACTTGTAGGAGGAAGGAACCTTTGCTGCAATCGTTGATCCAGAGGGATGCCAGTACATTCAGAGGAACAACACACTGGAAGTGAAGACTCTAGGTTTGATTGTTTTAAATTAAGAATGCCTCTAACCTACATTTCTAAGGTTACTACATTACAAGTAGGTATTGTAAATATGAAAACAATCCTTAAAATGTTTTGATTCGAGAGATGTACTCATGAATCTCCTCTAGGAGATATTATTGTCTCGTTTCTTTTCGTTTGTCTTCTTGTTCTAGGCAGGTTAACAAAAAAGGAATATGCTTATCCTTCAGACTTCAGAGGGATTCACTTGACTTAGAAGGAGTCAAAATAATTAAGAAAGAGAGACAATACTTTCTCTTCAACAGTCCAGAGGGAGATAGCCATTGATACAGTTGATCTAGTTGTTCCAGTTGATATTCCCAGGGACCTTGCAATAGGCCATAAAAGGCCTGTCTAGGATTGAAAAAATCTGTAAGAGGTAGAAATACATGCAACTGATGGAAGTGTCATACAAAATGAGACTTGTAGTCAGAGGATTCTCACAAGCAGAGGGAGTGAAATATGACGAGACATATTGATCCAGTAGCCTGGTGCACTTCCATCTGTACTACCATCCATGAGTTGGAAATTACATCAGATAGATGGATTCTTGATGAGTTTGGGTTTTAGCAAGAGTTTTTCTGATCCAAACCTATACTATCACATTGTTGATGACTGGAGCTTGATTTTCCTGAGTTACTCAGGAAGTCATGTTGTTGGATACAAGCAAGCTTTGAATTCTGATATTGAAATGAAGGATATGGGTATGATGCACTACGTCTTGGGACAAGAAGTATGACATAGGAATGATGAGATTTTCCTAAGTCAAGGAAAATATATAGTGGATATTAAAGATATTCAGTATGACAAAACACAAATCCATGTTTATACCGATGGTGATGGATTTGACAAAAAATAAATGATGATGATTCAGACGAGATTGATCCACATTTGTACCAACAATTGATTGGATCATGGATGTATCTGGTTAATACCAAACCTGATATATGCTATGCAGCGAATGTGCTTAGTCAATCCATGAGTCATCCGAGACAGACTCACTAGATAACAGTAAAACATGCATTGAGATATATACAAGGCACAGTTTGATATGGCATGAGATCTGCTTTCAGTGTGAACTTGAGTTTGTAGAGATATGCCAATACAGATTGAACAAATAGTACAGTGGCCCAGAAGAGCACATCCAGTTGTTGTTTTACCATTGGAGCTTGTCATGGTTTCCTGGTGTAGTATGAAACAAATCTTTGTGGCCTTGAGTACTGTAGAAGCAGAGTATATAGAATTAAGTGTGGTAGTCCACGAAGCAGTGTGGCTTCGCAAGATTCTGACATATTTATTTGATCATGAGATGGATCCTATTATTATTTGTGATAACCATATTTGTGTGAAGCTCTCTGAGAACCCTGTGTTTCATAATAGATCGAAACACATTGAGACAAAATATCATTATATCAGAGACATGTTGCAGAGGAAAGTAGTACATGTGCAATACCTTCCTGCACAGAAGCATATTGCATATATCTTCACCAAACTGCTTGTCAAGACGAAGTTCGAGTATTTTCATGAGAGACTTGGCCTGGTGGAGAATGCCTCCCTAGTTGAGAGGGAGTGTTGATGATTACAACTGCATGAGACATCCTCCAGGGCAGAGCTAGAATGTTGTGCTGGCCTCCTCTGTACAGAGAATTGAGATGATACTCCAGATGATTCTCCTGTGTAACGTAGTGAGAAAGAAAATTTGTTGAGTTGGACGTGCCTGTGGCTGAGCACAGGTGAATGTGTGGAAAATCCCATGAGTTAGCCTCGTTCTGAGACAGAGATGAAACAATGTATTAGCCTCCTTTGAGCAGAGAGTTGAGATGATGAACTCCAGATGACTCTCCTATATAATGCATTGAGAAAGAATATATGTTGAGTTGGACGTGCATGTGGATGAGCACATGTGAATGTGATCCTAGTGGTTGAGCACTAGTGAGTGTGGTTCTCTTGTGAGACACAGTGAGATAGAGAGACATCCCTGTGGCTGAGCACAGATGGATGTTCCCCAAGTGACTGAACACTAGTGGGTGTATGAGATCCCTTGCTATATTTTTCAAGAGTCGAACTTACATGTAACCCTATTTGTAATGTAAAGGGTATAGGTCGGCGCCACCTTAATGTGAAAGATAATTAATGAAAAAGATAATTAATGTAAAATATAATTAATATGGTAATTATTAATTATATTTTGAGTTATTGAGGTCAACCCTATTGTGCCCATAGACACATCATTTGATGTGATAAGTCTTATATAAATAAAGGTGAATCCCCATTGAGGAAACACACTTATCATTGTGTCATCTCATGATTTCAGAAGTTGTTGTACAAAATTATGAGAATTACAACAACCTCTTGTGTGCTAGGCTTGGTGATGGTGTGGGAGGTCTTTCTCTTGAAGAATATAGCAAAGGATTGGTTGGGTTTTCTTCCCTTGTTGAGAAGGGTTTCCCATGATACTTCTTGTGTTCTTGTGCATGCTTATTTTTCTTGCGATCTTGGTTTGTTGTGGTAGTTATGGTTCAAAGTAAAAGTTAAACAAAAAATTTAAAGAAAATGCATGAGCCATAGATTCAATAGATATGAGGTACCTATGGACACAATAATGCCAGGAAGCATTGGATACACTGAAGGAGAAGTTGGTCACTGCGGCAATATTGTTCTTTCTAGATAGGTCCAATATTTTCCATGTTCATATTGATGCCTCCTCCATTGTGTTGGGAGCAGTCCTCACACAACCTAGAGAGGGGAATATTGATTGTCCATTTTGTTTTTCTAGTCGTAAATTTTCTACTCCAAGAATAACTATATAATAACTAAGTGTGAGGGACTAGCTATGATCTATGCCTTACAAAAGTTTTGGAATTATTTTCTTGGCACCCCCTTCAAGTTATTTATGGATCATTCGATGCTTAAATATTTGGTCAACAAACTAGTGTTGGGGGGAGACTACATCGATGACATTTTCTCTTCCAAGAGTTTGAATTCGAAGTGGTTGTCAAATCGGGAAAATATAATGTAGGACCAGACCACCTATCAAGGATCAAGTTTGGGGAAGAAGGTCATAGCTTGGATGATGAAATACCAGATGCCCAACTCTTTTGCATTGAGGCAGTTCCCGATCAACTTGTCGAGATCACTGAATTTCTCGCCATAGGAAGAGAACTGACTGCATATACGTAGGCCCACCATCACCAACTGATGACCCATAGTGCAAATTATCAATTAATTTTTGGCCGAATAAACAAGCTCGAGGTCAATGGTATTTTGTGCAACTGTGTCTTAGACCATGAACAAGATTTGATATTTTATGAATTTCATGAGGGAATTACAAGTGGTCAAAACACGAGAAAATCCATGATGCATAAGGTATTATGCACAAGATTATGGTGGTTGTCAATATTTGTGGATGCTAAGGAATATTGTAAATGGTGTGACATTTGTCAGTGCATCAGAAAGCCCTATCACATATATGATTTACCTTTGTTTCCCATTACAACAATGGAGTCATTTGACATGTGTTACATCGAATTCATGGGACCAATTATTCCCCTGGAATGCCAGATAGGTCTGGGTTACATTATCACAATAACAAAGTATTTGACTTGATGGTCAGAAGCGACACATGTCAAGGATTGTACTGCAGAAATGGCTGCATGATTCATATTTGAGAATGTGATTATGAGGTTTGTGTGCCCAAAATGTTTGATGGGTGATCAAGGTGTGCACTTTCTAAATGATACTATCTGTGATCTCACTCAGGATTTCATGAATCATCGTTAGAATATCACCCCCTATCATCCACAAGTTAATGGTATAGTTGAAGCATTCAATAAGATTTAGAACACACCCTAACCAAAGTTTGTAATTTGTAGCATAATGACTGGGATTGGTGTATTCCAATAGTACTATGGGCATATAGGACAAACTATAATAATTTGACAAAGCGTACTCCCTTCAGGTTGGTCTATAGAAAGGAGGCCTTCTTCCCACTAGAGTTTATTTTTCTGAGTTTTCACATTACTATAGCCATCTAGATTTATAAAGAAAAATCACTTCAACAATGGTTATATGAGATCATGGAGTTGGAAGAGGGATGTCTTATGGAAGGATTCAGCCAAGCGGTCGAGAAGCAGAGACAAAAATCATGGAATGACTGCAACATCTATCACAAAATTTTGTAGCCGAGTTATTTAGTGTTGTTATATGATATACAATTTTTCAAACACCCTCACAAGTTATGCATGCGTTGGTTGGGCCCATTTCGCTTAGTCTACATCAACGAGGATGGAACAACAAAATTGGACACCTTGTAGGGTCATCCACTCAAAGGACTTGTCAATGGAAGTTGGTTGAAGGTGTATTATGGCCCGCAAGGGTCAAATTCAATTTGAGAGCATCACTCAAGGAAAAAGTTAGCATATCCTAGGCGTATTGTAGCATAGGGAGTAGATAGGTAGGTACATAGTTGACATAATTAAACTTTGTCAGAAACACATGACACTTTCCAGTCACACAGGTGGCTTGGACAGGTTGACAAGTCCGAAAATTCCCATGATTTCCATTTGTGGGTGAATGTATTAGAAATGTACAAAGTACTAGATCTGATAGGGGGCTCACACTGGAATTGAATAAGCTACATGGAGCAACACAACACTGAAAGGTCAAGTAACACAATCAATTAAGGGTACATAATCAATTATAACACCACATTCCAAAAGGCACATCATTAATATGATGGATCGATACATCTATCAACCACCTCATGGAAATTTGATGTGGGTTAGTACCTCTCTTTCGATGTTCAACATTGTCCAACAACTCACATATTCCTAGCACATTTTCCTAGCCGTCACCCTAACTATTTATATACCTTGTCAGCATCATCTCCATCAGAGGGATCATCCATGCCTCTGCATATAGAATCTCCATTCATTCACAGTTGAGTAGTGCCAGTAGTGCTTTCACCAATAGTTCCAGTTACGGCCCGAATTCTAGTTCCCCAGTAATGTCCCTAAGTCATGTCCATTTCCAATAGACATTCGATTTCCTACAGCTCTATTCCTAAGCAGGAAACCTAGAATCCAATGGTTTCTTTCTCACGACAATTGATGATTCAAATACAACTTCTCAGCAGGGGCCGCGGGCTATTATTCACTATAAATATACATTCCCCTTCCACACAGTTCCTTGAACTATGCTTTGAAGTTGCGACGGTACACCGAATCTCTTATCTAGGAGTTGGTGAGTTTGTCACCCTGAATGATCACCTTTTCTGAGGTTGTAAGCCCAATTCTATGGGTTTCCCCCTCCACTGATTGAAGAGGTTCACATATTTTGTCCTATACATATATTTGAATGATACAAGAGGATGATGATGGTCTAGGCCGTTGGATTCTTCACTGTAGGCCCAATCCTTGTAAGTCACCAAGCAATTGAGCCAAGTTCTAGCTGTAGGGATTGTCTTGGTTTGAGATCATATTTCTGGAAGGTAGGCTACAAAATATCTCTCACTCACCCATCCAAAAAGAGCTTGGAAATAGAGAGTTCTATATCCCTGAAAAATGAAGCCCAAATCCATCTCTTACCTTGGGGATTTCTTGACTCATTCCAAGACCTGTGTCAGGATGCAACTACAACCTAGATAGATGATTTGGCGCTCTTACTCAAACCAGGCTACAACCACATATTGATTTAATTATTTGGTCATACAACATTGATGATTTTATATTACTCAATCTATGCATGGACATATTGGTTAGTCCTATATGGTACAATATCAATTTCAACTAGATGTCCCACCATGAACATTTCCATTGGCTTGAGGACGAGCCAAGTTATAGTGTTAGGGGTTTGTTGGCAACCAAATTTTTGGGTAGGTTTTGCATGTGGAAAATTAGGCATGAAAACACATCATTTTTTCATGCACAATAGCAGGTCTTGTGTGATAGATGGAATAAAGTATGCATGCTAATCAAAGTTCTATATTATGCACTGAAGATCAGAAAGATACCACATGCACATTGAGTTAGAAGACGATATTCAATAATCTTCCTGAATAATGAACCCAGACATCATGAGAGATTATGGGGTAGATGATGGATGAGCTGAAAAGTTTGTTAGGACTACCATGCTCCAAGGAGGTTATGTGGGTTGCATGCAGATGGCATAAGTGTACGAAATTGGCGATCACTATGTTGATGTTTTGGTAGAATTGGACAGGTACTTCCAAATAGGCATGTGTTTTTCATGTGGAAGTAGTCGAAAATATTCTAGTCTTGAGTTTACTTTAGTTAGAAGGAATTAACTACAGTAAAATTGTAAATATTAGTGAATTGAATTATTTAAGGACATGCTTAGCATGCAAAATGTAATCTAAATCTTAAGTGGGTGTGAGAAGTAATCTCAATTGTAGCTCACTTTGAATATTATAAATAGATTGTAACTCATGATTATAAAAGCAAGGATGGGGTATAGGAGAAGTCACTTTGAGAGGAAGCCACTTGGTGAGAGACCAAGGTAGGGACTTGTGTGAGATACACTTGTGAGAGACTTGGTGAGAGACCAAGGTTGAGGATAGCAAAGAAGGACTTTTTCTAGTAAGGAGTGTAGGAGCACATAAGTAATTTTGCTTACACTAGAGTGAGGAGATCTCATTGGTTGGTTGAAGAGAGTTCATCCAAGTATTGATGAGAGGGTTGGATCACAAAGGATAGTGATTCAAGATTGATAGTTGGAGAAGGACTTCCATCTAGAGGTCATACGGGTCAAGGAGGAGAGAGAGAAGAAGTAGCCACACATGGGTTTCAAAGGAAAGAGACTAGAGGGAAGAGTAGGGTCATACAGAGGTTGTTGTACGAGATTTATGTACACAATTGCGGGTATCAGAGGAGACAGGTGCGAATATCCACGGGTCATAGAAGGGAAAGGCACATGCATCCATGAGCTAGAGAAGGGAAAGTCACATATGCATTGGGAAATGTGTTGGTACAAGGCCGTACAAAAGCACAAGAGTTTCTAGGTTTGTCTGCAGTGTATAATCCTCTCAGTGGGCCATTATACCTATTACAAGAGCCCTTATTTGACCTTAATAAAAGCATCATTAGACTATTTTTCCCTTCGGGGTTTTTTCAGGGGTTTACCTGAATCTTGGTGTTCTTATGTGCTTGATTTGGTTTCCTTGTTTATGCTTCTGCTGCATGTTTCGTTGAGTAATATAGTTGTTCTTTGATTCAATAAATATATGTTTCTTTGAATTAACTGCTTGGTGATAGGTTGAAGGGAAATATCGACATGGTATCAGAGCATACCAAAGGTTGAATTCTCTTTAGAAAATCAACTCGGTATCATAGTCGAGGCTTTGAAGGAAAGAGGGAGACTCGTCTCTGAAGGGAGGAAACCAATAGGACATATCTTATCAGGTAGATAACCAACAAAGGAAATCAAAGGACAAATTTTCAGGGAAACAAGAGTATTGGGTAGAACATGTGTTTTTGCAGAGGCATATGCGAGTCATAGTGTAGACAGTCGTGGACATCTGTGGGTCACAGAAGGACAAGTCGTGGATATCTGCAGGTCAAGGAAGGGAAAGTTACAGATAAGTCATACAAGAAAGTATAGGATAGTTCCAATAGAGGGTTATCATATCAGATCTTGAATATGGTGAACACATTGATGATTGAGGACGGTTTATAAGGGCCAACAAATTTCCAGGCTTGGAAGGAAAGGATTCTTCTCCTGTTAGAGAAGAATGACCTAAAATAGTATGTTGAGGTTGTAGTTGCAGACCCTACAAATTTGTAGGAATTGGTAGTTCACAAGAAGGAAGTGAAGGCCAAGAGGGTGTTGCTAGAATCGGTGAAGGATCACTTGATTCTCCACATTTCTGAGAAGAAATATGGTAAGGAAATTCATGGTGCTTTGGTGAGTCTATACAAAAACAAGAATACATGCATGTTGCTACATTTGAAGCACCAACTTCAAGTTGTTAGGATGTTCAGTGAGGACACGGTTGTGAATTATCTTATGAATATTACACATATATGAGATCAGCTTGCAATGATTGGTGATACAATACAAGATACCGAGTTGGTGAATGTAGCGTTGAGAGGTATTCCCAAGGCTTGGGAACTTTTGTGTAGGGGATTTGCGCACAAGAGACAATTCCAGGTTTTGATAGACTATGGACTAATTGTATTTGGGAGGAGACTTAGTTAGAGTCTAGGGATAGTTCTAAGAGGATCCATGATGATAAATTTTCTCTTGCCA
>WSFP011482817.1:0-15906 GCA_009831015.1 Picea engelmannii | reverse complement strand
GATTGTGGGAAAAACTCCACAGTTAAGCGCGCTTGAGCCAGAGGCGTCTTGGGATGGGTGACCACCTGGGAAGTCCTGGTTACCGGGTGCAAGCCCTGGAAGTGATGATTGATGCTATGCGATTCATTTCGTTGGTTTCAATCTCATTTCTTCACCCCTGCACTGCGGAAACCCCTATATGCTTAAAGTCAAAGTTTTTTTTTTTCTTTAATCCGCTTGTTTTAAAGATTAAAAGGGCGGTGTGAAAGTTTTATTTGAGTGAGATGTATATGTTGCTTGAAATAGACATTTATTTCGAAAAGAAAATGTTTTTGACACAGTTGCAGCCATGTAAAAAGGCAACAAAATAAAGAAATGAGTAAGTAGCTATTGGATGTTTTTTTTGAAGAAACCACGAACCTTGGAGGTGCTCGAGATTATTTTATTTTTAAATGTGGGTGGATTTTTAAAAACTCTTTATGCAAATTTGAATATATATTTTGGATGGAGCATAAATATATGTATTAATTCATTTAAATAAAAAAATCAAATTGATTTAAATAATGGGAGGCTATGTGAGTAAAAATCAAATTGATTTAAATAATGGGAGGCTATTTGAAGATCCATGGTAGCTTTTCCATGGAGTTGAAGTGCGATGGATCCTAAGTGAAGGAAGCATGTTTGTTGTGACCGATTAGTTTTGTGGAGACCAATGGTTGTGTAAACCTTGTAGAAGAGCAACATCAACAAAGGCTATCTCAAATATGAAATAAGAATCGCGTGGAGTTCTGCACAACAAGACGTGAAAATCGTGAGAAACTGTGTAGAAACCGTGAAGTTGTGAGAGAAACTGAAGAATGTGGCTTTGGTATAACAATATCAACGATTGACAACCAGTATTCAAGTTTCAAAGCCCCATATGTTTCAGCAACAACAAGTTAAAGAAAACTTTAAAGAATAATTTAACTCCTGATTTTTTGACTTATGTCTTTTCAGAATTTTATGACTTGCAATTTGTGATACTTATTGTTGTTTTTTTTGTAAGTATTAAATACTGTTCAAATTGAATTATGATTGTAAGAGGGTGCATTTTTTTGTTGAATCCAACACCCTTATGTTGAGATGAAATTTTTCTATTGTCAGGTTGGATTATTGTAAAAGAGTTGAATTGCAAGAAACTCTCACTCCAGCAAGAAGGGTGCATTTTTGGTTGAATCCAACACCCTTATGTTGAGATCAAATTTTTCTATTGTCAAGTTGGATTATTGTAAAAGTCTAAAAGAGTGGAATTTCAAGAAACCCTCACTCCAACAAGAACATATGCAACAAAATAAAACCCATTTTGAACTTGTTTCAATTAAGAAATTTTCATAGTGTGCTCACACCAAAATTAGTGAAGTAAATAAAGTTGATAATGATTAGATGATAGATTAGTGTTTTGATCTTCATCTGTGTATCCATTGTGAAAGCATACACAGTGTTCTCGTATCTTATATTTGCGTTGGAACTCTTCTTGGCCATACTTGTGAATGGTGGTCAAGGGAATTTAAACCACTTGTCCCTGAAAGGGCGAAATAACATCAAAAATTTTCAATCGGGTTCCAAGTTTATTTTAGATCCTTTGAAGAGATGATAAAGTATGCAACCTATTTCCTAGTATGCAGTCTTGTTCCCGAACATATTGTTGTTGATATGGTTTGGGGTAATCATGAAACCATTCATAGTTTTCGATCCTCGAGCTCTTGATAGTTTCCACCAATTAAGCAGAAGACATGAAGTTCTACTTGTTACAGATTTTTTAGCCTTGAGTTTGTGGTCATCCTGAAACCATCAATTAAGCATAAACCATGGAGTTATGCTTGTTATATTTTCAAAGAACATCATCAACATTTGTACCTATTCTCTGCTTGCTTAGATTATGGTCAACTTAAAACCATGTCATTTATAAGAAGACATAAGCTTCTGCTAGACATTTGGTTTGTGGTCATTCCGAAACCACCAATTCGGTAAACCACCAATTTAGTAGAAGCTTTCATCTCCTGCTATTTTTTTCAAAGTTCAGAGAGCATCTCAAACCTCTGAATATTACTAGTTTTCAAGAAGTGATTGTTTTTCAAGCAAGAACCAACTTATGATTAAGAGGGATGCTGAAAACTCTAATCTTAGTTAGTTATTTTACCTTAACAGTCATACCATTAGAGGAAAGTTATGCAATATGTATTATATATACATTATTGAATTGAATTGGCTTAGTGTCTTTTCCGCCCATCTTCTTTGTTTTCTTGATCTGGTTAGTTATTTACTTTATTGTTTATATTCTTAAGATTTTACATAACCATTCATTCAAGCTACCACTTAATTAATTGAATTGAAGATTCAGTTGCTTTTGACCTTTAATTTAGTATTTATAATACATATCTTACTCTCTTCATCAATGATCTAGGAGAGCAATCTAGATACTCAATGTATCCAAAATTCAATATTACAACATGACCTCTTTCATTTCAGAAATACACAAACTGCACTCACAACCTAATAGCAGTGTGCTTTGATCATGTTAGACAAGTTTTTTCAAAGATTTCACAATTTCTCCTTGCAATAAATATATCCAAAAAAAACAGACGACCATTCTAATAGAAATCCTCAATAAAATGCAGATAATATGATTGCACTCTCTTTCCTTGAAAGAATGCAGAGATCCCCGTATACCGACAGATCTATTGGCAATCAATGTAGAGATCACCGTTTCAAGTAGGATCGACCGTCCGATCTAAAAATAAATCAAAGTACAAGCTAGCACTTTGTTGCAATGACTGTTACCGTATGATCTAAAAAAAATCCCGGATTCAAGAGACTCTTATAAACCACCATGGCTATCTGTGAAATCACACACGTCATTAATCTCCGCTTTTTAACAGCAGCAGCTAAATATATGGTGATTGCTCCTCTCTATGGTTGAGACGAGTAAGGCAGCTCACACCCCGTTGGTACAAGTGACGGGCGGATTCTCGCTTTAAGCTGAGCCATATGACTGTAAATGTAACAACGCAGGCCCCGAAGCCTTTCGATCACGCGGGTAAGAGGCAGCAACGCGGAGTAGAATAGCTCTTTTTCACACAAATTAGTTTTACAGTACTTAAAAAATAAAAATTTTTACTCATGCAAATGCAAACACAGACGAGGAAACTCACAAAACAACTAATGTATTCTCACATTTTTCTCATATGACCAACCTGGGGCCCACTGGGGGTAATGTGATGTATTTTGTCCTAGAGTTACCAGCTCTGATATAAATTTAGAAAAACCGTACACACAAAAATTATCCTGCTTATGTTTTATCAACAGAATAGATTTAAAAATAACAATTTTCTAACAATACAAACAAACTGTAAAGAATATCTCAACTACACATTAATAAATCAATAGAATTAGAAAAAAAATTCTTACCACCAATTAAACCTGACAAACTCTTCCTAATAAATTCTCACAATAGCTTGAAGATTGTTAATTAACTGTATGTTAACTAGCATAGCCTCTAACTCGCGGCTGAGAATGCTGAAAGGTATTGGTTGAGAACGCGTGTTCCCAATATAAAACGTCTGTGGTAATATGAAACGTTTAGCTGCATTAGGTTGGCAGAACGTGGGTATTTATTTAGATGCCACGGTTTAATCCTACTTAATCATTTAAACGTGGCAATTACATATTCTTACAGTAACTTTTTAATGTGATTAGGTAAATGTTAAAAAGTAAACATGTTAACGGATGCTTTGATAAATGCAAGAAAGTTATGAACAATAAATCTGATCCATTGATTTTGAAGAATGACTAAGAATATGCCGGCATCTTCAATGCATAACCATCAGATTAGGGTTTAAGGTTGAATAAGGTTAAAAGATCATTAATTGTGCCCATTGTCAATAGGTGTATGTCTTTCCGTGTAATTACTCCAACACTTTCATTGTAGCTTGAAGATTGTAATAAATTAATTAGTATAAATTATTGCCTTTGCTTTTGTTTTGACCACTTAAAACGCTGAAATGATCTGCCTTTGTCAACACGATCCGCTGAGTTCATATTTATTTTATAGGTGAAATTGCACTAGATTTTCAACCAAATGCGTGGCAACAGATGCGGCCATTTAAAGAAAGAAAACAACAGTAAACGTTTAACCCACGCTTTCATTGCTAATTATGACAGAAAGATCTCTTACCTATAAAGTAAATATGAACTTGGAAATGAAGGGACGCTCAATTTTCCACATTTCCTTTTCATGGCAGATCATACATGCACGTACATTTGAGATGTCTACAGTTCACTGTGAACCTTGCTGGTGATCCATTTTGAAACCTTAGTTTTAATTCAAACGTTAGAAGGATAATTTTCATTTAATCTAACGTTAGAAGGATAATATTCATTTAATATTTTGCCATAATGAAAAATAAAAATCGTTTTACTTTAATGTAATTGAAAATAGAGGATAAATATATATATTTCAGAAGTGAATTTTTTAATAAGCAAATCCTACATTAGGAACAATTTCAAAGACATTTTAGATCTAAGTAGTGAAAAGTTTAATAACAATCTGAAAGACATTTTAGATATAAGTAATGTTTTAATTGTGATTCAAAATTCATTCAATTTTCCTTTAAAATTCTAAATAATTTTTTTTTATATTAGTTGTAGAGCTTGTTATGAAAAAAAATATTGTCAAAGCTTGATAGTTTTGACAAAGGGGGATAATTTCATCTAAACACTTTAACAAAGGCCTAGAAGAAACCCTACTTTGTTTATGGCCCTTTAAAAATATGAAAATCTTACATGATTGTATTTATGGGTGATTATTTCATAAAAGGGTGATTATTTCATTTAAAAGGCTTAACATATCTATGATTTGAATTTTTCCTATAATTTATATACATAACATTTAAAATAATTTTTTATTTAATATCAACAAGTTTATTATTCTTATTACATATTAATTATTAGTTTAAATTATGCAAAAATATACACTAAAATTGTTGGCATTTGCTGACAATGAATTCTTCCAAAGATATATTTTAAATCCTCTTATTCATAGTTGGTTGTAATTAGTTGGCTGTAATTAATAAGACCAAGTTAGAATATAGATGAAAGCGTATTTAATAGTTAATTTCTTCTGTAACTTGCTATAAATTCATGTATGCCCGTAAAAGTTGAGAGTGAAATAAGTGAAGTGAACCTAATGTAATTTTCCATCCTATGAACAATAAGAGAATCGATACTGCTTGGTGAACGTAGCCCAAAATTGAGCGAACCACATAATCTTCGTGTTATGTGTTTGATATGTTCTGTAATGTTTTTCAGTGCATGTTGGTTTTCTGTTTGATGGCTAAAGTTAACAATTGGTATCAGAACTATTTTGCATAAGCCTCCATCAAGGAGTAGAATCTTTGCAAAGGGAACGTCGGTTCAAAATCAACGCTAGGGTTGTTTGAAAGAAGGAGCGTTGCTTTGACTTCAGCGTGTAGCTATATGCTGGAAGGAGCACCGTCGTTTTAAGTTAGCGCTGGGTTATCCGATTTGTGGGAGCGTCGATCTCCCTCTTCCTTGTGGGAGTGGCGTCGTTCCATCGGTGCTGGGGACGATACATGAAGGAAGCGTCGATTCTCTTATACGCTTACGTTTTCTTTCAATTCCGAAATCACCGTTGGGCTGTCACCGTATGGGGAGCGTCGATTCTCTTGTTATGGGACAAGTTTTTTCTCAATTCTTTTATGAGTTGTTTCCATTGTGGGCTCGGAATCGATCCCATGTAGCATCTTTGAAAAGCATATCCATGTGTAGATGAAGATTTCCCGAGGGTGTGAAGGAGAAAATTAATAAAATAGAGACAACTGGTTGTTGGTGAACCGTGATGCAATCCTGCATGCAGACTTCTGAGAGGGTATGATGACCTCTATGTTGGTGTTTTTTCTAGAGTGTGAGTTGTTATGTTGTTAAGAATAAGTTTTTGGCATAGAAAACAAGAGAGGGTGATAAGCAACCGTGGTGAAAAATCGAGAAGTTTAATGGCAAGAAAAATTTTAAGCTCTGGAAGGTCAAGATGCACGATTTGCTTGTACAACAAGGCGTGGTGAAGGCACTTTTGGGAAAGTCAAAGAAACACGTGACCATTTCAGATGAAGACTGGGAAGAGATCGATGCAAGAGCATTGAGTGCCATACGTCTTTGTTTGGACGATGATGTTTTGTTTAACATTGTTACGGAGAAGACATCGGTCGGTTTGTGGACGAAGCTCGAAAGCTTGTATATGACAGAATCCTTGACGAACAAGATCTTCCTGAAAAGACAATTGTACAGTTTAGAAATGAAGGAAGGTACAAAAATAACTGATCATTTAAATACTTTTAATACCCTTTTAGTCCAGTTGACAAGCATGGGAGTGAAATTTGAATCTAAAGATAAGGTGATTACATTATTATGTTCTTTGCCCGAGTCATGGGATCACTTTGTTACCTCTATTAGTTTCAATTCAACAAAAAATATTGAGTTTTATTTTATTGTTAGAGCTTTACTGTCTGAGGAAACAAGGAAGAAATCCAATTTTGAAACGTCTACATCTGAGGCGATGGTGGTCAGAGGAAGACCTAAAGAAAGAGGACATGTTCAAAGGATTTCTCTCGGTCAAATTCGAAGGGAAAGAAGAGCAAGCTTAAGTGTTGATTTTGTGGAAAATATGGACACCTGAAGAAAGATTGTTGGAAGAGACAACAAGCCTCCAAAGAAGACCCTCCAAAAGAGACAAAGGAAGAAAATGCAACAGAAACAGATTCAACAAGAGGTAGGTTCAGGTATGACTGATGAAGTTTTATCAATTAGTGTTGTTTCATGATATGATCAACAATGGTTATTAGATTCTGGTGCTTCAAATCACATGTGTCTTCATAGACATTGGTTTATTACTTACCAATCTATAGATGATGGAATTGTTTACATGGGAAATGATATATAATGTAAAGTTGTGCGAATAGGTAGCATTTGAATTAAGATTATTGATAAATCCATTAAGATACTAACATATGTGAGATGTGTACCTGAGCTAAGGAAGAACCTAATCTCTTTGGGAGTCTTAGATACGGGAGGATATAAAAGTATTGTTCAAGGTGGAGTTATGAAGGTCTACAAAGAAATCCAACTGGTCTTGAAGGCGAAGAAGGTTGGAAACACGTTTATGTTAGAAGGAAGAACTGATTCAGATCATGCGACAACTGTATCCGAGAATGACAATGATTATGTTCAACTGTGGCATCAACGGTTGGGCCATAAGAGTGAAAGAAGATTGAAGGTATTATCTGATCGCAAGTTACTTCCTAGTTTAAAGTCTTTAAAGTTAGATATATGAAAGCACTGTATTTATGGAAAACAAAATAGGCAGAAATTTAAAACCGGAAGGCACACCAGTGAGGGAATCCTTGACTATATCCATTTTGATGTTTGGGGACCATCCTCTACTGTCTCATATGGAGGATCATCATATTTTGTTACTTTTATAAATCATTTCTCTAGGAAGGTTTGGATCTATTTGTTGAGGAGAAAGTCTGATGTATTTACGGTCTTTAAGCAGTTTAGAGATTTAGTGGAAAATAACACGGGTAGGTCCATTAAATGTTTAAGTACTGATAATGGTGGTGAATTTACGTCAATGGAATTTGAGAACTATTGCAAGGAGTTTGGGATTGATAGGCATAAAACCACTACCTATACTCCTCAACAAAATGGAGTTGTTGAACGCATGAACATGACTCTTCTAGAGAGAACAAGGAGTATGCTTAGTAACACCATCTTGCAGTAGGAACTGTGGGCAGAAGAAGTAACTACAACTTGTTATATAGTGAATCGATCACCATCAACAACAATAGAGTGCAATATTTGTGAAGAGGTATGGATAGGTCACCCTTGTAATTATTCTAATATTAAAGTTTTTGGTTGCCAAGCCTATGCTCTAATTCCGAAACATCAGTGTTCTAAATTAGATCCAAAATAAATAAAAAGGCTTATCTTTGTTGGATATGGTGATGGTATTAAGGGGTACAGGTTGTGGGATCCTACTTCCCACAAGATCACCATTAACATAGATGTAATATTTGATGAATCATCTCTCATCAAATCAGATGTAGATGTTCAAATGAAATAGGTAGAAGTATCGAAATATTAATAGATTTAGTTTGAAACTCGTTCAATTATAGATGAAATTGAACATGAACAAGTTTCTGAAGAGGTTCATGAAGAGGTTCCTACAGAGGAAAATATGGATGATGATGATAATCAACAGATTGTGGATGAGCCACAAAATTCCCTAAGGAGGTCTACACGGGTTAGAGTTCCTCCAAGAAGGTATGATGATTTTGTTTCATTAGTTTCTTTAAGTAGTAATGATGATGAACCTTTATGCTATCAAGAAGCTGTGGAGGTTTCTAACAGTGAAAAATGGAAAGAAGCAATGAAGGATGAAATGAATTCTTTAGCGAAGAATGCTACATGGGACTTGGTAGAACTTCCAAGAGATGAGAAAATTGTAGGTTGTAAGTGGGTCTACAAGCTGAAGAAGGGCATTGATGATAAGATAGAAAGGTACAAAGTGAGGTTGGTTTCAAAAGGATATTCTCATAAAGAAGGTATTGACTTTCATGAGATTTTTTCACCAGTTGTTAAGATTGTTTCAATTCGAAATGTTTTAGGATTGGTTGCGTCACTTGATTTGGAGTTGGAGCAGCCAGATGTTAAGACTGTTTTCTTACACAAAGATTTGGATGAGGATATTTACATGGAACAACCTAAAGGGTTCATTCAAAATCGCAAAAATAAATTTGTTTGTAGTCTTAAGAAATCATTGTATGGTCGGAGGAAGTCGCCCAGACAATGGTACAAGAAATTTGACTCTTTCACGATGAGCCATAATTATACAAGGAGTGAGTATGATCATTGTGTCTACTTTAAGAAATTGAATAATGGCATATTCATTATCTTAGTATTGTATGTTGACGATATTCTTTTAGCAAGCAAAAGCATAATTGAGATCAACAACTTAAAGGCTCAAATGGATAGGGCATTTGATATGAAAGATCTAAGAGCAGAAAGAAGTTTTGGGCATGGAGATATTCAGAGACAAGAGGAATGGTAAGATTTGGTTGTCACAATAGAAGTATGTCAAGAAAATACTTTTGAGATTTGGTATGAATAGTGTGAAACCAATTTTTGTACTTTTCACTTCCCATTTTAAGCTTTCTTCAAGTTTTTGTCCTAGTACAGAACAAGAAAATGAATATATGTCTCGAATACAGTATGCTAATGCGGTAGGAAGTTTACCGTATGCAATGGTTAGTACAAGACCAAACATTTCACATGCAGTTGGGGTGGTCAACAAATATATGACAAATCTAGGTAAAAATCACTAGGCAACAGTGAAATGGGTGCTTCAGTATCTGAGGGGCATAAGTGATTATTGTATCACCTATAACGATGGTTGTGAGTTAGTCTGTCGATATGTTGATTCTAATTTTCCAGGTGATCTGGAAAAAATGAGGTCAACTTTAGGATATGTCTTTACTCTTGGAGGTGGAGCTTTTAGTTGGATGTCAAAGCTACAAAGCATTGCTTCCTTATCCACTACATAAGCAGAATACATAGCTTCTTCACATGCTTGCAAAGAGGCCGTTTGGTTAAAAGGTTTGTTTGGTGAGTTTGGAAGGATGTAGGACAAAGTAAAGCTACTTTGTGATAGTCAAAGTGATATTCACTTGGACAAGAATCCAACCTACCAAAGTAAAACTAAACATATTCCTATTAAGTACCATTTTGTAAGACATGTCATTGATGAAGGTGGAGTTTCTCTTGAAAAATTTCATACAAAAGAGAACTGCGCAGACATGTTCACAAAACCAATACTTTTAGAGAATCTACGATGGTGCTTGGCTTCTCTTGGCTTGCAGAAAAGGTGATGAAAAAAAGGAGAAAGGTATCAGGCTAATTGTTGTGAAGGTGGAGATTGTTGGAATTTTTTGACAACGAATTCCTCCAAGGATAGATTTTAGATCATATTATTCAGTGTTGGTTGTAACTAGTAAGTCCAAGTTAGAATATGGATGAGAGCGCATTCAATAGTCAGTTTCCTATGTAACTTGCTATAAATTCATGTATGCCGGTAGAGGTTGAGAGTGAGATGAGTGGAGTGAGCCTGCTATAATTTTCCATCCTATGAACAATAAGAAAATCGATACATGCTTGGTGGACGTAGCCCAATGTTGAGCGAACCACGTAATCTCCGTGTTATGTGGTTGATGTGTTCTTTAATGTTTTTCACTGCATGTTAGTTTTATGTTGGATGGTTAAAGTTAACAAAAATGAATGTTAAAACATAGAATCTAATCCATATATTTGACTCTTGGAGAATAATGGAGAAATGTTATGCTTAGGCAATTGTTAGAAGAGATTCCTATTGTAAACTAGATTAATGCTTGAGTGGTTTTCACATCCACAAATTGAGGAGATAGTTAGAGGCTTTCCTACACTATAGATATGTCATCATTTTCATATAGACTGTATGTGAACGTAGTCTCACTTGTAGTCTCACTTGTGATTTGCCCTTGTGGCTTGACAAATTTATTTATTTCTCCATATCTTATTTAAGAATCTCATATCTTATTTAAGAATCTCATGGACATCAAAAAAAATATTTCTCTAAGAAATTAAGACTATAAAGTCTATATCTGATCTACCTTAAACTTGAGATGAGGCACATGCAAAAAGGTTGCAGGGACATTCTCAAAAGATTTGACAACGTGGAGTATTTTTCAACAAATGTGAATATTAAGAAGAAATAAGTAAATAAGTGGAATAGATAAGAAGCGAGGATTTTAAAAGGCATTTTAATAAACTCAGATTTTTATCTTAACTAAAATAATTAAGAAACTTATGGCTCAAGTAAAGAAAAAATGGCTTAATAGAGTGTGAAGTCAGACAAATTGATTATGGAAAATAAATGACATGTCCAAGTTTTTATGGAAAATAAATGATATATCCAAGTTTAGTAATATTTAAAATAACAAAAACCAGTAAGACTCTGTAAACTTCACTATGTGATAACTTAAATATTTAATACTTAATTGTGATAAATTTAAATACAAAATCATGTAATATCTATTAAATATTTAATATTCAATTTAGATCACGATGCACATTCATTTCTATTTGACACAATCATCATTGAATACTGATAAATTAAGAATCTCACACTCATGAACTATTGAAAATAAAATATATTTTTAAATTTTATGATGTCGCTTATACTTCCTAAAAATTTAAAACATGAATTTTATATAATTTACACGGACATTGACAGTCAGAAAGGCTGGTCTTGATCACACCTACAAATCCCCAGTCTAGACAGGTTTAATTTAATTCTTATTGAACTACACATTCCGATTTGCAGTGCCCGCTACATGAAGAGGGTTGTTTGAGAAGTACTAGACATTCAGGGCCCGTCAAAGTCAGGAGGAAAAAGGAAGGAAAATCTTGTATATTCAATATTAAGGTGCCTCAAAATCTGACGAAAGAAAATGCATGTTGTTCTTATCCAGGCCCATGTCTACAACCAGACGGTCAGGCTTTCCCTGCTGGTCAAAATTTATACTTTCACAACTGAATGCTAACTGGCGACACCAGGCTTTAACAATTCCAATTAGTCAGAGGAAAGCCGACGACATGAGAATTACATAGCGCATTTAACTAATATTTTCAGTCATAGTTTAAATGTTATAAGTTTTGTTCTAATGTTATAAGTTTTGTTCTAGGATATTTGCTTGTTTGAAATTGGGTTAGAAATTGTTAGATTTATAAATTTAAATTATTTTTTTTGTGTAATCAAAGTGTCTTATTGATTTTTTTAGTATATTAACAATAGAAATAATAATTTCTTATAAATTGATTGATTTATATGACCTAATTCTTATTAAAAAACAAAACATAAAACAATTAAACAACTCCATATTTCCATTTATCAGGGACATCACGAAAATATCGAGATAGATCAGTTTAATTGAACTATCAATTATTATATCGACCTTCAAAATCCAACGAACAGGACCACTAGATTCAAGTCATGAATCACAATTCCAGCTGAAGGCATATAAACAGTGAATAAAAGGAGTTTGATTTACAGCCCTAAAATCAAGTTATAATGAGTATAATTTGCTTAGTTTTATTATCTATTGCCTTCTTCTATCGGAATACTTATTCGACGCCACTAAAGCTGGAGTAATGAGTGATTATGTAATGGCCGTGAGGGGTCCAGATCGATCAAAGTGGCGACCCCACGAGGTTCACGTTAAACTGCCAACCTATGGATGACTACTCAGGAGCATTATAGCAGTGATAAAGTTTCAAGCATTATCAGAATGGCCTAGGCTAAATGTTCTATCTTTTTTAACTGGAATCCGGTAATGTAAATTTGGACAAAAGTTCTATTTTTTCTTGTTTAAATTGTATTTTCTAAATGTATAAATAGATTCAATGTAAATTTAGACAAAAGTTCTATTTTTTCTTGTTTAAATTGCATTTTCTAAATGTATAAATAGATTCAGTTTGTTGAAAAGTTCTGAGATTACTCTTATTAACAAACTTAGTCATTCAAATAGATAGATCCAACAATTCCTCACCATATTTAGGACAAAATCAAACAGAAAATTTTACCAAAAAAACCAAAAGATAAAACTTAGAATACCCTTCATCTGAATATCTTATTTGCAGAGCTACTAAATTTAGTAGAGCGAACCTTCTGAGATTACTCTTATTAACAAACTTAATCATTCAAATAGATAGATCCAACTATTCCTCACCATATTTAGGACAAAATCAAACAGAAAAAAAAAACCAAAAAAAAAAAAAAACTTAGAGTACCCTTCATCTGAATATCTTATTTGCAGAGCTACTGAATTTAATAGAGCGAACCCACGGGATTGATTCTTTGTCTTTCCAAAACGAGACGATAACATATGCCTCAAAATACGATGACGGAATACCACGTATGGAGGAAAAAACGATATACTGTTTTCAATAGAGGAGGAGGCATATCTACTAATCATGCCAAACCTAAAGAGAAACAAAGTATATGCTAGGACTGTCATGAGGAGGCATATCTACTAATCATATCAGACCTAAAAGGAAACAAAGTATCTGCCAGGACTGTCATGATTAATGGCACCCACGTAAAATACATATATCCACCCTGTATACTCTCATTATTAAATAGGTATTGTAATATCTTGAGACTAGAAAAAGTCCAAATTGGATTACCCCGGCCATCGAAGAATTGCATTTGGTTTAATCGAAATACATGAGAGACTAAAACTAAAGATACTGTTAAGATCATCTCGTATGACGATATTAGTGTACTGGTTAACTCAATTTGAATGTTTTTAAGTTGGTTTAAGTTTTTTTTCTATTTTGTATTAAATTGTATTTAAAGAGTGAATCTTGTCAGAATTGTAAATGTGGAAAACACAATTCACATATGATAATCAACAATCACAAAGATAAGAAACACAAAGATTTTACCTTCTTCATCCAAACTTGGACTACCTCCACCAAGTAGAGGTATCCGTTGTCTTATTATTCATATCATGGAGATTACAACAGCCCAACATCTCTCATCTCCTCCCGTTCCCTTTGCCTCTACTAGCATACATAGATTTATATACATTTACACAGAAAACGTAGAATAATAGGATCTAAATCTATTCTTGGGAATTCGTTGTTAGCAAATTCAACAATCTCCATCTTGACAACAATTAACCTGATACCTTGCTCCTTCCTTTTGTTCATCATCTTTTCTGCAAGCCTAAGAGAAACCAAACACCATAGTAGCTTCTCTAAAAGTATTGGTTTTGTGAACATGTCTGCACAGTTCTCTTTTGTATGCACTTTCTGAAGAGAGACTCCACGTTCATCGATGACGTGTCTTACAAAATGACACTTGATAGGTATATGATTTGTTTTACTGTGGTAGGTTGGATTCTTAGCCAAGTGAATAACACTTTGACTATCACAAAGTAACTTTACTTTGTCTTGAATCCTTCCAAACTCACCAAACAAACCTTTCAACCAAACTCTCTCTTTGCAAGCAAGTGAAGCAGCTACGTATAGTGGATAAAGCAAAAATGTTATGTAGATTTAGAATCCAACTAATAGCTCCACTTGCAAGAGTACCATGAAGTCAACCTTCTCTTGTCCAAATCACCTGCAAAATCAAAATCAACATATCCACAGAATAATTCGCAACCACTGTTATAAGTGATACAGTAATCACTTGTGCCTCTCAAATATTGAAGCACCAATTTCACTACTGCACAATGCTCTTTACCTGGATTTTCCATATACCAGCTGACAACCCCAACTGCATGTGAAATGTCTAGCATTGTACTAACCATCGCATACATTAAACTTCCTACTGCATTAGTATATGGTATTCGAGACATATATTCCTTTTCTTCTTTTGTACTAGGACATAAACTTGAAGAAATCTTAAAATGGGAAGCCAAAGGGACTGAAACTGGTTTCACATCATTCATACCAAACCTCAAAAGTATCTTCTCAACATACTTATGTTGTGACAACCAAATCTTACCATTCCTCTTGTCTTTGAATATCTCCATGCCCAAAATATGTCTCGTTGCTCCTACATCTTTCATATCGAACGTCCTAGCCATCTTAGCCTTTAACCTGTTGATCTCATTTATGTTTTTTCTTGCTAAAAGCATATCATTAACATACAATACTAAGATAATGAATATATCATTATTCAATTTCTTAAAGTAGAGACAATGATCATACTCACTCCTTGTATAATTCGCGTTCACCATGAAAGAGTCAAATTTCTCGTACCATTGTCTGGGCGACTGTTTCAGAGCATACAATGATTTCTTGAGCATGAAAACAAATTTCTTTTTGCGATTCTGAATGAACCCTTCAAGTTGTTCCATGTAAATTTCCTCATCCAAATTTCCATATAAGAAGGTAGTTTTAACATCTAGCTGCTCCAACTCCAAATCAAGTAATGCAACTAATGCTAATATAATTCGAATTGAAATAGACTTAACAACTGGTCAAAAAATCTCATGAAAGTCAATACCTTCTTTCTGAGAATATCCTTTCGCAACCAACCTTACTTTGTACCTTTTCAACTTATTATCAACACCCTTCTTCAGCTTGTAGACCCACTTACAACCTATAGTTTTGTTGTCTCTTGGAAGTACTACCAGATCCCATGTGACATTCCTCTCTAATGCCTTCATTTCATCCTTCATTGCTACTTTCCATTTATCATTGTTAGAACCCTTCACAGCTTCCTAATAGCACGAAGGCTCATCATCATTAGTACTTAAAAAAAATGATGAAACAAATTCATCATACCTTCTTAGAGGATTTCTGACCCGCGCAGACCTTCTCAGGGATGTTTTTGGCTCATCCACATTATGTTGATTGTTATCATAAACCATGTCTTCCTCTGCAGTAAATTCTTCATGAACATCTTCAGAAACTTGTTCATGTTCACTTTCATCTGTATTTGAAATGGTTTCAAACTGAATCTATTGATACTTAGGTACTTCTTACTGTTTCATTTGAACATCTACATTTGATTTGATGAGAGATAATTCATCAAATATTACATCTTTTTTAATGATGATGTTGTGGGCAGTAGGATCCCACAAACTATACCCCTTAATACCATCTGATCCAGATTATTTTTGGCACGAAATGAGAGCGGAGATATAATAAAGAAATGCACAGAGATATCACGTATATCCAATAATATAATAGAAATATATCAGAGATGCAACCATAAACACAGAGATACAGTAATACACGATTTCTATTAATGAAAGAAATGTA
>WSFP011482816.1:0-15906 GCA_009831015.1 Picea engelmannii | reverse complement strand
TTAACATAGTTAATTTAAAATACTAATTTCTTGAGTAAGATTAAGTGGCCAATGACACATCTCAAGGAATGGTTCATTCAACCCTAGGAGAGGATAGGCTAATAGGAATAAAGATGTCTAGAGGGAGTATAAATACCTAATTAATGTTAATCACACTCATCAATGACTAATGATTTTTTTTTTACATGCAATAAAGTTATTGTGCTTAATCTGGACCTTTCATTTATGAGGACGACAAAGAATATTTGATTTCTATTAAATCATGTCCACAGAAAGAAGATGCATCATTGATATAACAATGTTTAGGAATATTTGGTTTGTATAATTTTAAATAGTAAAGAAGGGTAAATGTCGAACAATTTTAACTTTTTAAAATTTATTGTTATTAGAATATGTCTAGACAATCTTGATTGAAATTGTAATTTTGGATTTGATGAAATTGTAATTTTAGGTTGGAGGCATTTCTTCAATGTGGTTGTATCCTTAGAAAATGGTCATTGCACTAATATGGTTTTCATAAATCAACGGTTTGATTAATTGCTTCCCAATCAACATCATGATGCAGATGGAATAGAGCAATTAGTAGGGAAACAAATAATTATTCATATTCTCCCCACCACCTACCTATGAATCAGATTTCCACCGTAGCATTTTATACAGTCATCATGGTTTTCAATTGCACATTTCCTCAAAGTGTTTTCATTTATGGAAATGTTCGAGAGCTCATTCTTCATGCACTTGATGGCAATGAGTTTAGGAAAACAAAGAGGATCATTTCTTTTAAAGATGAAGAAAGTTCCCACAATCCTTATGTTTTTAGCCAACATCCCCATATAATTATCTATGTTATGGTTCCTCATTGTAAATTGGTGACTTGAGTCCTCATAGACTTAGAGAGTGGGTGGCTTGAGTCCTCAGAGTACTTCAAGGGCATGTGATAACATCGATAAAGAAGTACATGATAAATTTCACAAGCTTAATCAATTATTTCTTTTCTTTGTTTGTTTTTTCTCTCATCTAGGTACTTTTTTCGCTCCATAAAGAACATTAGTACAAAATCATTATTTAAATACGAAATATCATCTAGATCCTTCTTCTTGCCACCAAAATCATGGGCCTAATTGGTATGATTTTGGTTTTGAACGACACAGATGATGAATATAAAGAGAACGACCATGACGATGGGTATGTTGGGAGTTCCATGCATGCCATTAATCCGAGAAAGTTCAAACAAAACGAGGAAAAAATAATATATATAGAGTGGGTGTGCGAGTCATATTTTAGTATATAAACCCTCCCATATTTTCAAGGAATGAGAACAATCTATCCATGTCAAATTTCAGTGTATACAGAAACAATTTGAAAAAATTTCAACGTTGGCCCCATTCACAGGTCAATGTTGCCCATGTCTATTCCTAGTACAATGTATTTTAGATGTTTCGTTTAAAATTCATTTGAGTCACACATTCCTGCATCTATTACTACAATGTCATGCGATAACATCTATAAAGAAGTACTTGATAAATTGCACAAGCTTCATCAGTTATTTCTTGTCTTTGTTTTTTTCTCTCATCTATGTACTTTTTTGCTCCATAAAGAATATTAGTACGAAATCATTATTTAAATACAAATTATCATCTAGCGCATTCTTATTGCCACCAAAATCATGGGCCTAATTGGAATGATGTTGGTTTTTAATTACACAGATAATGAATATAAAGAACACGACCATGACGATAGGTATGTTGGGAGTTCCATGCATGACATTAATCTGATAAAGTGCAAAAAAAATGAGGATGGGATCGGATATATATAGTGGGTGTGTGAGTCATATTTGATTCTATAAACCCTCCCATATCATCAAGGCATGCAAACATTATATCCAAGTCAAATTTCAGTGCATACAGAAACAATTTGAAAAAAATTCAACGTTGGCCATATTCACAAGTCACTGTTGCCCATGTCTAGTCCTAGTAAAATGTCTTTTAGCTATTTCTTTTAAAATTCATTCGAGACACACGTCCCCACATATATTACTACAAAGGAATGAAATAATGTCAATAAATAAGTACTTGATAAATTGCACAAGCTTCATCAACTATTTCTTGTCTTTGTTTTTTGCTCTCATCTAAGTAATTTTTCGCTCCATAAATAATATTAGTACGAATTAATCATTATTTAAATAAAAAATATCATCTAGTGCCTTCTTCTTGCCACCAAAATCATGGACCAAATTCCCATGTTTTCGAACAGTTTTGACGAAGATGATATAGAAATGACGAACATGTTCATCGAAACTTCGTTGATGCAATACTATGACAACAATGATGACATTTACGATGATGGTATAAAGATGAATTAACTTCTCTTGGTTTTGAGAATAATTTATTCTATACTGAACAAGGCCAACCACGTGAAGGTGGAAAATCATATGGCCCCTCCCCTGCCCCTCACATGACTCTCAATTCCCCAATACCCAATCTATAAAATAGAAAATAATCAAAAGTAACATAGTAATCATGCATAGAAACTACCAAAACAAAAATTAATTAAGGTAAACAAAATTATGAGTTTGTAAATGATAATTTTAGTTTATCGCGTACGCTATGGACACTATTTTCATGTTTGATATAATAAACAACATGTAACATAGGATATAAAAAAATGGCATAAAACTTAAAAAACATGTAATTAACCCACATAAGTAAATTACTTAAAGAGAACATTTCATACAAATTAAAATATATAGTTACATACCTCATCCAACTCAACATTTGTATCATCCTTCTTCTATATCTTCTTGATTTTCATCCAACTCATATCTGTATCATCATCCGATTCTGAAACGATGTTGAAAGGATTGACGATATCATCATCGTCATCAATGTCATTTTCGAGCATATCTTCATCGAAATCATCATCAAGAACTGCATTATCTCATATGCCTAGTTCATCTTCTTTGTCTTCTTTGTATGTCGACCAATCTTCCTGCTCTATCTCCGGCGCATCATATTCAATATCATATTATTCCTCTACAATATACTTTACCGTCCTTTCTCTTAGATCATATCTAACAACAAATGATCAATCCCTCTCGTCTGGAACCTTTGAGTAAATGAACTGTTTACTTTGGCTTGGAAAATCATAGCGATCATGTCCTCTTTTAAACATCATTGTTTTAATAATCATAAATCCATTGGCATGTTGAATAATAGTTCTTTCCTCATCACGTTCATGCATTTATAACCTATCCCATTTGACATCGAACAAAACTAATTTGAAGGAATTAAAGTCACACTCAATTATATAATCCAAATACCCATAATATCTATTTTTAGATTCTTGGGGATGTCTGTCACTCCTAGAGGAAACATTAGTGACCTGGAATACTGCAGTTATCCCACTATCAAAAGTTTTCTTGGTTTCATCCAATGGTTTGATGTGAAATTTACGACCATTTCACCACATAGCCTTATGGTGTTTCAACTGCAATATGCGAGACATGTAAAATATGCATTGTCAATTAATAAACATATTTATATAACTTGGAAATTATTTGAAAACAACACATCTTCAGTCACATTAATATAATATAAATTAACTCAATAAAATGGGTGAATTTGCTTTCCTGTCCATCTTTCAAACCATATGCTAAATCAATTTCCCTCTGTGTAACATTGACATCTCCATTACACCGAGTTTCTCTAACCAATTCAGACCACTTTTTCCATGATAACCTACCGCCATGATGTTGTTTACATATTTCAATCCATACCTTCATCCAGTCAAGATTGTTTGCAATGTATAAATGTAGGGCATCCCAATATTGAGAAACTGAATAAAAAAATCATAATTCACCAATATTAAATATTAGTTAAAACCATGGTAAATATTAATAATTGATGAAAGAATAAATAATAAATGAGTATGATCATATATTAAACAAAAAATAAAAAGTTATATGTATTATAAATCTCCACAATTCAATTACCTCTCACTTTCTCTGACATTCTACCTTTCTCCAATAGGTGCTCCCCTTCAATTTTTTTTAATGGAGTTCACATCCCAAATGCAATCCACTGCATGCATAGTTGGAACTGCTAATTTAGGAAGATACTAACTAATATACACCATGGATTGATATACCATATATCCCTCCACCATAGAAACCTTAAGACGTGCTCTTTGTCTAACCAAATCCTTCAATGAATTCAAGTGCCTCTCCACCATCCACATTGACCTTGTGTGTACAACTCCACACATTTCAATCTCCTCAACTTGGTGTATGAGGTGGTGTTCTTGTGCATTGGAAAATGTTGGAGGTATATACTTTTTCATTTAACACATTAGCCGAGGAATTTCTCTCTTCCAATACTTTATATCATCTTTATGGATTTCTTTTAATGACAACCATCTATAGATCATGACACAAGAAAATAACATGTTTCAACAAAACATAATATATATTACATTACAAGTAAAACACATGTCATTAAGTACAATAACAAATTGAAAAAAACATTTTTCATATAAATCACAAGTACTTACCTCATGTATTTGCCAAGATCATATATAACTTGTTTGACGTTGTTTTCAAAATTGTTTGGGAGAGATAGAGGTAGAACATACTGTAACAATAAAAATGAATCGTTATTTGTTTCCAAAGTAGACAAAAATAAATAAATATTAAAAGATGTATACAACCAATATATAAATATGTATACCAAAATTATTACCTTAATGAAGGTATGCCAATCATGTATTTTTACCCCACCAAATTCACCTTTCTTCGTTAAGAAATTATTTATGTTTGAAGAAAAGCCTGTGGGAAATTTAATTATTTGAATGAGCTCTTTTAAATCATTACTTTGCTTCTCTATTAATAACCATGGAAGTTTATTTTGGTCTCCATCGCTATTTGATGATATCACACTTTGCATTGCATGATTGGCTTTCTGAATGTCAATACAAATTTTGACAATTTTTTCTTTATCCCTCCTACCATATATGATTCTCCATAACGCTTCTGTCACATTCTTCCCAATATGAATTGTATCAAACAAATGAGCTATTTTTATCTCCTCATAGTAGGGAAACCTCATGAATTGAGTGGTATAACATTTCATTCCTTGTGGAAGCCCATTATTAATACCTTTACGATTGCGGCTTTGATGAAGCATAAAATAAATCACAACAATAATGATCAAATACAGTAAAATAAATTCAATAATTAAAATAAAAATTCAAAACATTACATATACGATACATAAAGAGATCGTGTACCTTGACGATTTCTGTTATATTCCAACCTCCATCGCCAAGGTGTCATTCTTCGTGGTTTTAATCTAGTTTCTCCTTTCCAATTGAAAAGATGTTTTTCAGTAGTACGATACCTATGGTTATGAGGGAGGAAGTGCCTATACTAATCAAACACCATATTTCCTAAACTTTTTGAATGACGATACTTCATCTTAGGACCATAAACTGGACATGAAAACTTACCCTTCATTTGAAGATCTGCAATAGATGGATTAATGTCAATTATATGATATGATTATTTAAAAAAAATGCATGTTATCTTTAAATAATTATATAGTATTAAAGTGAAACATTATGTTACCTACCACAAAAATGTGCTAGTCTTGGGGCATCATGAATTTTCCATACAAGTATTCCACAGAATTGAAATTTCTTCTCCCCGATTGGTCTACAAATGTCATACATAGTGATATCGACCCATAAATTTAGTAGCTCATCGATAAGAGGCTCGATACATACATTCATATATTTAACTTGGTACTTACCTAATTGTTTGAAATTATACATAATTAGTACCATGATATGTATATTACATAAGTAAATAAATAAATAAAATATATTATGCAAAAAATGAAACAAATGAAAATGTTACATTCGAAAAATTAATGTAAACAGATACCTAGAATAATCATTGTCAACCTTGTATGCTCCCTATTTATTGACATCCAAGGAGGAATGCTATTGTTGATAAAACAAATAAGCCACACTGAGTAAATAGAACTAAGCTCTTCGAATGGATTAACATCGTCAACTTCTAATGAAAGCTTAACATTACGAGGTTCATCTTTAAATTATGCCCATTTTCCTTCAATTTACCTAAATGCATAACCATCTACATGCATTTGAATAACACCATATCCACTTCTATTCAATTTATGGTAATCCATAAACTGTGCTATGCTTTTGCACTTGAACAATCGCTGCAAACATGGAAATATGGCGAAGAACCTTTCGAGGCACCCTTTTTGTTACTTGATCGGTTTGATATCTATTGATATGACATTGCGGACATTCTATTTTCGACACAAGTTGTCCATAATATATAATATGATCATTAGGACATGCATATGTAGTTTGATTCTCCATTCCAACGTCTTTCATAATGGCATGCAAATATAGATATGTGAGAGGTAAAATATTTAATGATGGTAACAAAAATCCACCTAACAATCTACAACATAAAAAATAACTAGTTAATGTAAAGAATATTAATCATAAATATTGCATTCTTATTTTACACATTAATTAAAACTTAAAAAAGGAGAAAAATCAACCTTTATGTATATGTGATGAAAAATATTACATACCTTAGGATATGTGTCATACAAGTGTTTGAAAAATGATTCATAACCTTTAAGTTCACCAACAACAATGTAGCGGAGATAATATTTTCTCTTGAGCATTTATAAAGTCGTTTATTTGCCTTTTCTATAAGAGGTTCATCATAAATACCATCATTGTCCCCATCCTCATCCCACTAAGTGAAAAATTCTTGGATCATTTGATTTTTCCCATCATCTTGAACCATGTTATTATTTTCATCTTCTTCCATGGGATCATTAACTTGATCTTCATTATTCACTTCATGTTCCTCAACTTATACAACATCATTTATACTACTACTTGGTGCATTTTGCATAAATTTAGGGGGAAAGTCTAACTTTATAATTACAAACAATCATGCAAAATTAGTGTGTATAACAAATATTAAAAAAATACAAAATTTATAAATAAAATCAATATAAATACATATAATGAATATATAGCTAATTACCATAGGACGATATTCATTCAATCCCCCGTCAATGTGCGCATATCTCCTACAATGTCTTTTAGCTGTTCCTATTAAAATTTTTACGGGACATGCAGTACAACATCTTTTGCAAGGGTTGTTGGAAACACCGACCAGACTGAGAGGGGGGGGGGTGAATTAGTGTAGGGATCTTTTTACACTTCTTACAAAACTTTAGTTATGAATCACTTCTAACATCATTACTCATTACTTCCATTCACAACTAGTTGCTTGCATGTAAACATATATCAACAACACACATCAACAATAAAGAGACATCATCAAAATGAACATAGTGAGCACCAGATATGTGTAAGTTTCTTTTTTATTACGTGTTACACGAGACTACGATCCATGGGGTTTATCAACACCAACTAAAAAGGAGCACCAACTCCAATAGAGCACCAACTAGTAGATATTCAATATCCTCTAATATTTCCCACACAAGAGACCCTTCCTCTATTATTTATACTTCTCCAAGTAGCTTCCTCTAGGGGTTATAATCTAACCAACTTTACCCAACTTCCTTCTTTTGGGGATAGCCCACTTCTAACCACTTTTCCACAAATATTAAACTCGCCACTTCTAGTTGCAACTAATTTATTTTTAATTGTTTTCTTGTTGCAACCAATTAACCATGACTAACCACTTTGACTTGTCATCTTCTTCTAGGAGCTTCTAGAATAATTTGACTTATTTTACCTTCTAGGGGATTCTAGACACACATGAGGGTTCTCCAACTTCACATGGCTATAAATATATAACTGTTAGGAGTTATGTGATGTTCCAAATATCACCGAAAATGGCATGACATGTACTATTCATCTAGAATAGTCTCATTGAAAAATTCACTAATATTCATTACATGATTCTTCAAAAAAATTTGGGTTCCCTTAACCACATTGATAGGACTTCTCAACCACCTAACCATTTGGACTTCACAAAGCGTCTTCCCGTGAGGGATTTCACCATAAGGGGACCACTTTGGAGTTCATCCATTTGATACTTCCTATCAACCATGAGAAGACATCAATGATACAATGAATTAACTTGACATCAACCCTTTGATATCAATCTATTGACATCAATGAAAGCATAGTACAACAATCTCCCCCTTTGGCATTGATGGAAACACCAACATTGATGTCAACACCAATCATTGATGGAAACAATTAGATATGGAAATGCTCATAATCCCTCTATGATCACCACTCCTCATCAATGTGACTATCTCTCCCCCTTTGACATCAATGGAAAAGGGTAGTTCTCTCCTTGGGGCTGCTCCCCTCTGACTGAATTATCCTTGGGGCTACTCCCCCTGTCTGCTTCTCCATCATCTAAACAATCTCTCCTCCTTTGGACAATGGATGTCACTATGATGCAATGATTATGGTATGGATTCCAATCATCTCTCCATATGGAATCATGATTATGAAACAATCATGGGAAGAAGAATAACTCCTCCTGTGGGTATGTCTCCCCTTATCTTCTCTGCAAGATGAACAATATGCTACCATTGCAATCTGCTTCTATTGTAAATGCTACTGCTCAACATAGATAAAATTCTCAAGAATGATCTAATCTTCATATGAAGATCCTTGGACCTGTCCATGCATCAAAATTGTCCCATACTATACATTATAAAGAAAAATATATGTTAACAATGAATAGAGAATCATGAACAAAATATCAACCATGTACATCCTGTTCCATACTATGTGCAAACTATGCACAAAAACCATGTACATCAACACCATACAATATACCATAATGAAGTGCATCACCCATATGCCAAGAGCATGTGCCAACTGTGTACCAACCGTATATCAAGATCATCAACATCATCAACTATATAGCATTCTGACCATGTGCCTCAAACAAGTTTCATATCACTCATGATATGCCTCTAGCATGAACCAAGTGCCACAATAATGTATATCAACCATAAATATATCAACCATGCATAATAACAAGTGTCTCAACTATATCATCCCATACATCATGTACCAAAGGAAGTGCATCAACCATGCACCAAACCTCAACAAGATGAACCACAATCAAGATGTGTTCCCATACATGTATGCCATATCGACCATAAACCAAGTGCCAATAATACTGCTAGAAAGTGCCTCAACCAATGTACCAAGTATGTACCAATCATGCATCAACTATAGATCAAGATATGACTCATCAATGATGTACAACATAACCACCTCATCAACTCATCGACTACATGTCCCAATATGTAGCTCAACCACATGCCAAATGCATGCACCAAGACATCTAACACATATGCCTCTAAAAATACATCATAAGATATATAAATGGAGTTCACATATGTACCAACCATGTACCATGACAGATCTACCTAAAAAACCATTCACTACAACAAGTACCAAGCAACCAATAGTACCTATAAACATAAACTAAGAGTGTCCCTCAATAGATCAATGATATATCTCTAGCTAGCATCACATCATCATGATATATCTCATAGACAAGGTGCCATAACATCACTGAGACCATAACCAGTAGTATACCTTATCAAGAATGCATCACGCCACACACTAAAGTTTGTACCATGCATCCAATATAGACCTTAAGAATAAGCTTCAACACTCAACCATATTTCATCACCATACATACATCAAACACACATGCAAGCATATAATCATGAAAACCTGCAACAAACCATGTCAAACCTTGCAAAACAGAGTTATACCATCAAACCATGCTACAAATCATATGTACACTCCTCTTATTGAGACTTTTCCACATGTACGTGGCCTGTTCCACATGCAAATCATGTATGTACGCGACCTTTCTATAGGTCACCTTGCATATGTACGCAATTTCTCCCATAGGATCCCACATATTTTTAAAAAAGATTGAAGATTTCTTGATTCTTTATCCCTTCATTCATGTATGGTTGTTCAGTCTTCTTCATCCACTTCTGAGAGTGTCATGTAATCTGAGTACTTGTTCTTTAATATTCCATCCTTTCAAAATTGTCTCTCTTCCATTCTCTTCTTGCCATATCATATGAATCATTCCTCATGGACTCTCTTCTTGTGTTCCAACAATCTTGAGATTTTTGGCCAAACCCACTGCAGTTGTAGCATCTCATGGTGTGACAATGTGGAGCAATGTGTCCCACAAGATTACATCTCCAACATCTTAACATGTTATTGAATCTTCCAACATCTTTCCTTACATGATGCCTACAATCCAAAGATTTGTGACCATATTCATTACATGAGAAACAATGACTATTGAAAACATTTTCATACCTTTGCTTTTGTGCCCACCTTGAAGGTGTCTCTCTTCTAAACTTGCTTTGAGGTGTAAGACTTGCTTCTTGGTCTCTTCCTTGTTTTGATATTTTGAATTTTTCCTTGCTTGCAGCTTTAATTTCACCCTTTGACAATGAAGGACCTGCATCATTCTTCTTAGAAGCACTAGCTTCAGAGTGTGTTTCTTCCTTGTTGTATCTAAGACTAGATTTATCATTTGGTGATCTTTGACAATTCAATATTTCATCCAAGATTGTTGAGTTGTTTATGAACTTTTTTGACTTCTCTTCTTTCCTTCTGAGATCAACAACTTCTGCTTCCAACTTATGACATGATTATTCCTTTTCATTTACTTGATTCTTCAATAGTTCCTCTATCCTTTTGGATTCTTCAATTTGGGTCTTTAGATTGAAATTGACTTCAAGGATTTTTCTAAGCTCATCATCTACTTTCTTCTTTTCTTTTGCTTGCCTAGTTATTTCATTCTTTTTTCATTTGATCTCTTCTTCTTTTTATTCTAATTGAATCTTTCTACTTTCTTCTTGTTCTTTGAGCATTTTCTTTAGTGCCATGGTATGCCTTGGGTACTTTTCTAGGACTTCCTTAGTGTATTTTTTAAGATACTCAAAATAAATTGAATAGTGTCCTATTTCCATGCCGACATCGTCTAATTCAAATAAATTTTTGTCTTTAAACTTCAACACATCTTCCTGTTAATCTATAAGATAACTGTTAGTTGATTCTACACAAACTTCTTTTATATCTTCTTATTTACTTGCAGGAGAACATTCAACATCATCACACTTAGAATTATTGCAATCAATAGATTTTGGAGAGTCTTTACCTTCATTGTCCTTGATGGCATTGTTTTCAGTGTCTTTTATTTTGTCTTGATAAACCTTCTCTAGCTTCAACCATAGATCCTTGGCAGAGGAATTTTGTCTTATTCTTTCTTTGACAGAACCTGAGATTCCATTGAAGATGGTATTGAGTGCCACTAAATTGTTCTTCTTTGCTTCCTTTTGGGCTATAGGTTTGGAATGATTCTTTGAGGGAACTGATCCACCAACAACTATGTTCCAAACACATGCTCCTTTTTCCTTCAAGGACCCTTTTATTTCTATTCTCCATGTTAAATAATCTGTCTCATCAAAGAAGGGAACTTCATTTGCATGTTCATCCATTTGTGTGTCTATGGATCTCCTTCAAGCTTGTAACACTTATAGTGAAGGCCTGCTCTGATACCAATTGTTGGACACACTGACCACACTGAGAGGGGGGGTGAATCAGTGTAAGGTTCTTTTTACACTTCTTACAAAATTCTAGTTAGCAATCACTTCTAACATCATTAGTCATTACTTCCATTCACAACTAGTTGCTTGCATGTAAACATATATAAACAACACACATCAACAATAAAGAGACATCATCACAATGAACATAATGAGCACCAAATACGTGTAAGTTTCTTTTGTATTATGTGTTACAAGATACTACAATCCATGGGGTTTATCAACACCAACTGAAAAGGAGTACCAACTCTCAATGCAAGACCCAATATGCGCATCTCAACACCAATCGAGATGTGAGGAATCCAACCATCAAGTACAAGACCAAACTTGTAGAGAAAAATAATATATCAAATATATCACCATATCGTTAGAAATAATCTTTAATCCTGTAGCAATCATTAAGACCTATACCATACCATGCAACAATTGGAACAATTCCAATATACAAATATGAAGTGGCTACTGAACTGCTGAATTTATGCAGCTCCCAAATCACCCACGACTACCGAAACTTCTCTTTCTGTAGCTACTGAAACCTGTGGCTATAGAAACACCCAGGGCTACAAAAATTCTATTTTCTGCAGCTACCAAAAATTTCTGTACCTACTGAAACCTACAACTATAGAAACACCCGCGACTACAAAATTGTTGTTTTCTACAGCTACTGGCTACATAATTTCCATTTTCTGCAACTACCAAAACCTGTGACTATAGAAATAACCACGACTACATAAATGTCACTCTCTGCAGCTACCAAAACTTGTGCTTCTTCAGACCTTCGTTGCCTCAGATTTTTCAATTATGCACCTGTAATAAACCTTTCACCAAATAGTAGATATTTAATATGATCAAACATCCCCCACATAAGAGACCCTTTCTCTCTTATTTATACTTCTCCAAGTAACTTCCTCTAGGGGTTATCATCTAACCAACTTTACCCAACTTCCTTCTTTTGGGGCTAACACACTTATAACCACTTGTCCACTTACAACCACTTTTCCACAAATAGTAAACTCTCCACTTCTAGTTGCAACTAATTTATTTTTAATTGTTTTCTTGTTGCAACAACTTAACCCATGACTAACAACTTTGACTGGATAAATTCTTCTAGGAGATTCTAGAATAATTTGACTTCTTTGACCTTCAAGGGGCTTCTAGAAACACATGAGGGTTATCCAACTTCACATGGCCATAACTCTATAACCATGAGGAGCTATGTGAAATTCTACATATCACCGGAATTGGAATGACATGTACTATCCATCTAGAATAGTCTCACTGATATTCATTACTTGATTATTCAAACAAACTTGGGTTCGCTTAACCACACTGCTAGGACTGCTCAACCACCTAACCATTTGGATTTCGCAAAGCGTCTTCCCATGAGGGATTTCACCATAAGGGGACCAATTTGGAGTTCATCCATTTGGTACTTCCTATAAACCATGACAAGAAATCAATGATACAATGATACAACTTGACATCAACTCTTTGATATCAATCCGTTGAAATCAATGAAAACATAGTAAACAAGGGAAATAACATTTACCATCACCCTTTTCACCCTCTTTACTTTTTTTCCCACCACTAATATTTTATGACATTCTTCCCCACAAAAATATAGTGATGATTATGTTATAAAATTGAGTGGTGTAAAAGAATGTCTATTATATTTTTCTAATGCAATTGACATACGAAAATAAATCTATTTTTTGCTTAATAAGAACACCTTATACCCTTTCTGAACCATCGTCGTTATAGGAAAATTGTCTCAACGTCTCTCAAATGAAACATATTTATTATTTTTTCTGTTGGAATTTCGACGACAGTTGACCAAGTCATTTTTGAATTAGTCAAATAGTGGGTGATCGTTTGAACAAAGTAATGTCTAGCCCTAGTATCGTCGGTAGTGAGACAAATATAGAGGTGTCGTCTGTATTGAGACAAATATAGAGTTATCATTGGTATTGAGACGCAGATAGAGCTAGCATAAGTATTGAGACGAATATAGAGGTTTCCGTCTCAAGTCCGATGAATGAGGGCGGGATTGAAAAAAAATTGAAAAATTGAAATATTTATCTTGTATTTTTCGACAGCACAACCAATTATGTTCGTACCTTCAGAAATAGTTCGTCAAATTTTTTTCAATATGTAGTAGTGTATAAGGATTCCAACACAAGACATGTAGCCTTTGTAGGCCATGTAGTATATTATAGGTCTCATGCAATGAAACATGAACATAAAGGGTCCAAGAACTCAAGAATTGCTATTAGGAGTTATCATTCACCAAAGTATTCAACTAGAAGATCTCATTCATTTTTAGGATCATAGAGCAACCCAAGTTTGTCTCTTGTAAGTCATCAAAGGAGAAGGTCTAATTTAAATTTCTTGTAAGGATATACTAGGAATCTCAAACCACCAACATTTGATGGAGAACATAATAAGGGTGAAGATGTTGAATCCTAGCTATTGGGAATGATAAAATATTTACATCTGCACAACTATTCATCAAATATGGAAGCAAGGATTTCCATATATCATCTCTGGGGGAAACCATCCATGTGGTGGGAACAATTGAAGTAGGTCAAGCATATTAATGAGAAGATAATTTCTTGGAACAAGTTCAATAAATAGTTCCATTATCGATACTTGTCATAGCATTACTATGACAAGAAAATGCAAGAATTATTTGAGTTTAAGCTTGGAAACATGACTATGGAGGAATCTGGAAAGAAATTCTCAAAGATTTTTAGGTATGTGGTTTCCATAAAGGATGAGAAGGTGAAAATTATGAGGTTCTTGAGTGGGTTTACCTCATTCTATAAGGATAAAATCCAATTTTGTGAGCCTAAGACCTTGGATGAATCCCTGAGGAAAGACAAATATTTGTATGAGAATAATAAAGGAAGGCCATCTTTTCAAAAATCTTGGGATGAAAAAAAGAAAGGAAAGATGGATTAGAGGAAGAAATGATTCAATCCATATTTCTTTAGGAATAGATATCAAGAATATAAACAAGGGAAGCAAGCACAAAATGAACATAAGATGACAAATTCCTTAGGGAAGAGGCCATGACAACATCCCATAAAGAGTTGGGGATGTGAGGGAGACCACATGTATAAAGATTGTCCTCACAAGGGAGATGGGATGAGGACTATACATAGCATCCATGAATATAATAGAGTGGAATATATGGGTATAATCATGCTAATTATTTATGCAGTCTTGGCAAATAGACAAGTAGACTATCAATCCCACATGCTTGAGGTGGAATGTAAGATTGATAATCAACCCATAGCTATTTTGGTTGATTTTGGAGCTATTCATAGCTATATATATCTTAATATAGTTGAAGTATTTAAATTGAAGATATGTAAGCATGAAAAGTCTTGGTTGGTTCAATAAGACACTGGAACCAAGAGAAGAATTAGTGAGCTTGTCAAGGGATGCTTAGTGAAGTGAATGGAGTTAGCACTAAGGTAGATTTGAATATCATACTGCTTGGGTCATATGATTTTTTGATTGGTATGTATTGGCTGGACATGAATCATGATGTCCTAGATTGTTATGAACAAGGATTTCACATGCCTTGATGAGGAAGGAAATTCTGTTGGATTACTAAGAGGGGGGGTGAATAAATAATAGCGTAATTATAATCCTTTTTCTTCAAATGTTATATCAATGTAGAATTATTATCCAATAATGAGCAGTAAGAAATAAACAATCACACACATACACTGTACACCAGTGTTTTACGTGGAAACCCAAATCGAGAGAAAACCACAGAATTATTTTTCTTATATGTCTTGAAAAATTACATTCATTGGAAGCACCGACTTCCTTTGTTTTCTAGCTGCAACTGGAAGGAGGCTCCAAACCCCTAGTTTCTTAGGCTACAACCTGAGGGAAGCTCCAACTCCCTAATTCTTTGGCTACAACCAGAAGAAGGCTACAACCCCCTATGTTCTACGACTACAATCAGAAGGTGGCTACAACCACCTGTCCTTGCCCCATTTTGCCACCCTGAAGTAGAAGTAGAATGATGGAACCACTGTCACACTATCACTGTGATATATACCGCTGTAAACCTGTACCAATAAATCTGAACCATGCATCGACCTGTACCATAAACAAGTGCATCAACCATGCACCAACATGTACCAAACAACCTATAATCAACCTGTACCATAAACAAGTGAATCCAACCATG
>ML881145.1:5046-15906 GCA_009831015.1 Picea engelmannii | reverse complement strand
AACCACATGATGATTTTTTATCAAGGTTTATGAGGAAGAAGGATGGGGATGACGAGGCCTATTCAGATACATTCCTGCAAAACGTAGCTCTGAATTTCATTCTTGTTGGCAGGGATACTTCATCCATGGCCATGAGTTGTTTTTTATGGTTGATAATTCACAATCCTCGGGTTAAATACAAAGTCATTGGGGAAATTTCTAAGGTTTTAACCAAAAGTAGGGGCAAGGATCCTTCAAAGTGGATTGAAGAGCCCTTGGTGTTTGAATAGGTTTATGAATTGGTTTACCTAAATGCCACACTAAGAGAGATTCTGAGGCTCTATCTCTCTTCTCCAAAGGACTCTAAATATGTTCTCAAGGATGACACCTTACCTGATGGAACATTTGTACTTGGGGAAACTACTATAACCTATTAAGTCTATTTAGTGGGGAGGATGGAATGCATATGGGGGCCTGAATGCTTAGAGTTCAATCCTGAGAGGTGGATACCAAATGGCAGGTTTGAACCTCATCATGACTCTTATAAGTTTGTTGCATTTAATGGAGGACCTATGATCTTCCTGGGTAAGGACTTGACCTATTTGCAAATGAAGTCTATCATTGCTGGAATTCTACTGCGCCATTTAATTTTGCAATATGTGTTGTCTTGTAATCCCTTCTTAAATTGTTACACACTGCAAATTCCTTCAATACATATATTGCAAAACCATCCAAAAAATGGTAAAGATGACGTGATCTTAAAGGACTAAGTTACTAACAATCAAATGCTGCAGAAGAATATATGGATTTTACCAGCGAATTGCACACACAAAAAGTAACAATAGGATTTGACACGCTATGTAGCAACTAATTTATGATGGCTTCCTTATTGCATCAATGGTAGAACCTCATTATTCAAACCAATTTCGTTGTGTGATTGCACTCTTAAAGTTCAACGTACTATTTTCTAGATTAGGGCTTGTAACATGTTGCATTTACACTTGACCACCCGATTTATCAAATCATTGCCCATGCTATTGGTGTGAAATTGAAATGGTTCTCAGCTAAATGCAAGAAAATGAATTTTATTTAAAGTGATAAACATTTTCAATTTTATAATGATCTTTATGAAAAATATTATTTATGAAACTCAGAGATGTATATTTCTTTTTTATTATATTATGTTTATATTATCTTGCTTTGGCATTTATGACAAAATCTCTTTTATGTCTCGACTCCTAATGTTTCCCATTAAATCATTTTCGTTTGTTGTTTTTGGTAGTTTATCACAAGATACTTTGCCTTTGATGATTAATGAACCGTTGTATAATTCTAAAATAGGAGCCTTATATTGAGTGCAGAGATTTCTTTGTTGCAAATTGTACATTGTATAAAGAGGAAATCTTTATCTTGAGTAACACTACTATAAGGTGCCAACCATAGTAAAATAGATTAAGTACAAGGAGAGAATAGTATATAACTCTAGTGTAATAGGTGTAGGCTATAGTTTTTGAAGCATTCAATTCTAAAATACAAGGAACCGAGACTCAGTGTACAAGAGTGTGCATTCTTATCTTTGTATGCATGTACACAGTGAGCCCTTTTTTCTAAATGATTTAGATTTAGTTTATTATTTCTTGGTGTCTTAAGTTTATTATTTCTCGGTGTCTTAATTGGTTTTTTATTTATTTTTTCCTCCAACAACACGGGGAAGAATTTCAAAAGATTCATCTTAACCTTGGCCTGTCAAGTGGAATACAAAAATCTAGGTGGAAATAGTAATGGAAGGTGCAAAGATGTTAAGGTTGGCACTTCTAGTTTTTTTTATTCTCAATGCTTAATAGATTTGGCTAAAGATGCACTTGTGCTAGTTATTGTAAGGGTTCTAGGGTGAGTTCTAAATGCTACACAAGTAACAAAAAGAGTCCAGTAAGAAACATCTAGAGCTCGAACCCAAGAGAAATTTTGTGAAACAACAATAAAATGTATTACAAATGTAACCTAAGTAAAGTAATTAACTTTTGAAAATGTTGTAAATGTCCATGAACTCTTTATATGTTGATAATAGGGATATCTCAAGAATGCACCATAGATTCTCAACAAGAGACCATCTTCTCTTCAACAACCATAGTGTACATGGACACTACAACCGAAGCTTCTTCTCAAAGGAGAATGAGAATACATTTAATAGCCAAACCCCGTCCTTTTCAAGGGTTTATTAAATGTGGTTTTGTTCTTCCAATGGAGGTAAGGTGTTTCTCTAAAATGGCAATTGCATAATAATTCTAGGCACTTGAAGACTAAGTATAAGGCCACTAAGGATAATGTGAAGGACGATAACTAAATAATGTTGTGGCAAATATTTTGAAGGAACCTCAATCTGAGACAAGGGTTGTGATAATGTTTAGCATAAGTGAATCCAATCATCAACTCACTGTTTAGGAGGTAAACATGTTCAAGGTTTCAGCTCACTATTGGTAGTTGAACATGATCCAAGGCTTTTTCAATGTTAGGACTGATCATGTTTAGCTTACTGTGATGGGCCATGTTCATATTGCTAATAGCGAGTTGAATCACCTGAGCGGAAGTGGTGCATGCAACATGCCAACAAATTATGGAGGTGGAAGCTTTGTCAAGTAGGCTAGATTTATTGCAAGAGGATTGTAAAAGTGTTTGGAAGAGCTTGGAGCACCTATGGCAAGAATGGCTAGCCAGGAATACTATATTATGTTATCAGCACAGGAGTAGATGAGTGTTGGTTGAAGGTTATAATATTTGAATGCCTAGTATGCATGGTTGTCATAAGTTACATTGCATACTGACAACAACTCTTTATAGGTGTTGAAGGATATTATTATATTGTTGTTGGCTTGAATTTGAACTGAAATAAGGCAATGCATCCCCTCAATAAATAATTGTTTATTTAATTGTTTTCCTTTGTGTGAGAAAGGAGGGTTGAGTGCATTGTGTTTTTGCATAAGAGAATAGATCTCTAACTAAATTAATGACAACCAAATGAAGGAATATGTAAAAGTTTAGTCTTGCAAACAACTACATCACATTCTCTTGTATATCGAATGCCTACTCATCCCATTGTTTTCTCCTTTGAACTTGGAGGGTTATCACTTCAAATTTACTTTGCTACTAAATTGAAACAAGTAGCCATCGAATGTATTCTCTGTTGATGTTTCTAGGAACTTCCTCACTTGTAAAATTGAAGATTAATAATACATCGGTTCATTCGTGAAGCAAGATGTTACTATTTAACTGAAATAAAATTTGGATGACACTAGAGTCTCAACAAGATATATTTTCATGGCATAGAACAATACCACGAAGCTTCATCACTAGTGTAGTAGTGGCATTTAAGAGAAGTTTGGACATGGTGTTTGATGGATTTCTAATTTACACAAAGATGTTTTGGAAAATATTTTTACCACCTCATAATTTTTCCCATGTGATTGGTAACAAGGCCCTCTCATTAATGTTGGTATTGTAGTCATGATGCTTGACAATCTAGAGACTTTGGCATGGAGAAATTACTGGGGCTTATTCTTTGTAATTTGTTCAAGCATTTAGAGCATGTTTTCTCTTAGGATTATTAATGACGATGTTGTATCTGTTTGTCCATGCAAAGTATTCATTTAATATTATACAAGGTGATCACACTGCTGAAGTTTTGACCATATCTACCAAGATAAATTTCATGTTATTGAATATACCTATAGGGAATCTTCAAAGGCCTTTCACATGCCTTTGATAGATAGCATGGGAATTGGTGAAGGAGGTTGTGAAGAGAAATTGGAGCTAAAAACAAAGATGTTTTGGTTGTGAATGTCATCTCGACTAACCAAACTAGTTATTATGCCATCACCTATGATATTTTTCATCATATCCTAGAATGAATGAGTACATTTAGTTGTTATATATATATATATATCATGAGTGCCTGAGGAATGAGCAGTCTTCTTTGAGCTTTACAAGATCCTATACAAATAGTGGAAAAACATTTGTTAATAAGAATGTGGGAACATCCACTGAGATTTGGACAAATGGGATTATATGTGAATTTGATCTTGTTTTTAGGTCACAATTAGATTTTAGATCCAATATAGAAATCCAATAGCACCAATAAAACATGGTCATGATATAATCAAGGCTAAAAAAATCTATTATCCAAATAACTTTCCTGCAATCAATGCAAGTGAAGGTGAAATTGTATTAAGAGAAAGGTTTCTATCATTTCGAAATACAAACATGATCAACTACCAAAGTTGTTACATGTTGAAGAACCAACCCTTCAACACAACACGATAGACACCAAAGAAATCCCAATCACAAGAAAATGTGAGGGTGTGGATAAAGTCCAAGAATGTTATTGACCTCCAATTGGATGGGCCAGACATATGCAACTTGGTCAAGATGGTGCAATTTGATGCAGAGTGAAATTCTTAGTCAGTGGAGTCTAGTGATGAAGAGGATTATTTTACTATTGCAGATGCTTCAAATCCATATTGGTAAAGGCCAGTAGGGCCAACTTGGTGGTTCCATGCCAAAGAATGTGACCCAACCATTGATTTTGTTTGAAGACTTCTTGATGGTTGCATCCTGCAATCAGTATTTCTCTAAGAGAGGGGAGCTAATTAGTTAGAGAGGGAATGAACAGGGTATAACTTTGCAGCATAGAATAGGCTTTAGCATGTTTTTCTCTACTATGTCAATGATTGTTGTCACATATACAAAGATTAGAAGAATCATGGCACAAAGGAAATGGACTCTTACATATACCTCATGTAACAATTCCATTGTGGATTTCTCTGATGCTTCCATGATATGTGTTATTGTGCATACCTGATGTAATTACAATGGTAGGAATGCAAGTTTTATAAGATATGGTTCTAGAAGGCTAGAAAATCTTTGCAATACTTAATTCTACCAACAACATTATTACAATGGAATCCTAACAAAGCCTTGGAACTCTTCAATGAAATTCAAGTGGAGTGCATTGAGCCTAATTTGGTACCAACCTTGCTCGAGCTAGCAATTATTAAAGTGCATGATGGAGGGCCAATTTGGACAACTGATCAACTTCTTCAAATGGTTATAACACGGGAAATGATCTGTGTTTATTCAGAGGAAATAAAATGCAATTGCAAAGTCCTCTTACTGAATTTTTAATGCAAGTGGCTTGGATGCTTTGGTTCTTTCTCACAGTGTTTCTTGGGTAATATATATATATATATATATATATATATATGAAAGAGTTAAAAAATTATTTGCATGTGGGAGGAGGAACATATGAGAATGCTATGACGGGACAATAAATTTCTAGTTCATTCTGACTATGGGAACAAATTGGCTGAAAGATAACAAACTGTCAACTTCAAAAGTATAATAGCTTTTAGCCTCGAAGTCCAAATTTTCTCATCTTGTATTCACTGGAAAGGTCTTCTAGAGGACAAAATATTTGGGTTGTTAGTTTCTTGGAATCTAATTTTCAAATTTCCATGATAATGATACAATAAAACCTTTAATATTCTATGGGATAAAGACTATCAACATAAGAGAATGTGACATATTGAAAATTAGAAGGAACTTGCCAATGAGAATGACATGAGCATGTCTTATATCAATCCAAAAGCACAAATATATCCATAAGTTGTAAAGCCCAAATACAAAGTATTGTGTCCTACATATCGATTTTAAAACACATGTGTCCATTATTCCTAAACTCGATATAGAGAACATCAATGAGGGTCATGCAGAATTAGAAAATACTACATACATTTTGTCTGATAAGTGTTGAATGCTCTTGCAGAGGGTGCATTTTCTCTAGTCTTTCGCAGGGTTTGATTGTTAGCATCCAATGGATGGGGAAAACAATGGCCTTAGTTAGAGACAATAAAGTGATGGAATCATCACTTAATAAATGTATTCATTAAAAGATTATGTATATGAGAGTTACACAACTACTTTCTCTCCTCCTATTTATTGAGACATTACAACACTCGATATGAATGAATAATGGGGATTCACCCAATTAATATACATATAAATTTAGGAGGGGGGTTCTTCAAATTTTCCCTGGTTCAATGAACTTGAATTTGATAGAACTGAATCACAAGATGAAATTCTAGAAAGTTATGTGGGACATGAATCCTAACAATGCTCTAAGCCTTGATGGCCTATCAAATAAATTATATAAACAAGCTTAGAACATTATGGATCTGGTGAATTGCATAGAGGGAAAGCATAAGGAAAGATAAGAGAACCTCCTTTGATAGATATTTTTAGTGCTTGGCATATATATTTAGTCTCCAAAATGTCCCGCTGACTACATTGTGTAGGTGAGCACACAAGTGCTCTGTTTTGTACCAGATTTGCTTAGAATACTCCCAAGATCGAACACGCCATGTCTATGGATCCTGTCAACCATTCCAAAACTACCATTGAGTTCCCATAGATATTGATGTCTCTAACTCCTTCTTCTAAAGCTATTTCCTTGAAAATGGAGATAACTTTGATCTCTGCAAAGTTGTTGGTTCAACTCCCTCAAATCTGATTTGATGGGAATCTGAGATGTAATGTATACTTCCTTATCCACATTTATTAGGGGATTTTGTGGCTGCTCCATCAAAATACCCATAAGGACTTGATGTTTCTATCGCTAGGTTTGCAACTTACCAACTGATCTATGCCTTTTCAGCTTTTTTGGCTTCACAAAATTTAAATAAGCTCCTTCTAGTTTGCAAAAAGTCTTGAATGGAGATGTCTCTTATATATATATATATATATATATAGTTGATCAAATTTCAATTTTGATTCCAAGTAGAGGTGAGTCTCAAAGGAAGAATAAACACAACACACATAGAGAGACCTACTTGGTCTATAGGACCTCTTCTTAGAATCAGAACTGAAATTTGATGAAGGATATTATGTAAATTACATATATATGAAGGAAAAGGATTTATTTTCAAGATGTGGTTGACATTTATACAGATGTGGAGAGAGGGGTTCCTCTAGTAAAGTATGAATGACATATATCAATAGGAGAGCTCCATGAAATATTTTATAATTCTGTGAAATATTTTCCAAGACTTTTAAAAGGTTTTATAATTATGTGAAAATTCGTCACAATTTTACAACATTTTATAATTTGGTGAAAGATTCACCCAAATTTTACAAGATTATATAATTTGGTGAAAGATTTGCCAAAAAATTATATATGCATATTATGTTATTGATAAAATAGCTTTCACACTTTTCCATGTGTCATGGGGATTCTCCCATTTATTATACATATAAATTTAGGGGGGTGTAAGTTCTTAAAGTTTTCCTTGTTTTTCCATGCCTCTCTTTCCATATCTCTTTATTGCAAATGGTTGGTTGTTCAATTACCAACCCTCTTTCATTAACTGATTTTTTCTTTTGAATTCAAAAAAAAAAGGAAAAGGTTGATTATTCCCAAAATAGTTCAATAAGGTGGCTTAGGATCATATAGCACGATTGAATCCCCTCTATGCCCCCTCACTGATCCATCTAGTGGTATCATGGCCAATACTTGTGCTTCACTCTTCAATCAGTTGTCTGGATTATCTTTATTTAACAATAAAACATTTACATCGTTCACAAGCCATATCATGGAAATTATTGTCTCCATGTTGAGATGAGTCATTACTAATCACAATTAATTACAATTAATTTAGGGGATTTAAAATAGGGTGTTACATTGACAATCAAAGTATATTCTTTCTAAAATATAACCTTGCCTATCATGCTAAGATGAAGCATATTAAAGTGCAATAAATTTTGTTAGAGATTCGGTTGAAGACAAGAAGGTATTGTTGGAGAAATTTGACACCTTGAAAAATGGTGTAGATTCATTAACGACGTCCATGAATACTAATAAATTTTTATGGTGCACATAATCAATGGACTTAGTTCCCTCAAGTAGCTAAGTTTGTGAGTATTTGGGTGCCATTGCATTGTATTCAACAACTTGAAAAAATGTTGGATCTGTAGTATTCTTTGTAGGTATAGACTATACATCTTGACAAGTTTGGTTGTTATAGGTGGTTTTATGGTGTTTTTTGGTTAGTTGTAGTCCATGGTTTTATACTCGTTGTGATCTAATCTCAGTTAGGGATTAGGGTTGTAATTTAATCTTGGATAAAAAATTAGGGTCGATGATGTTGTAGAATACTAAAATATTGTATTGCGAATGGTTAAGTAAATTTAATAAGATATGGAGGTTGGGCTCTGAGTTAGTCTGATTTTCTCAGTTAAGGGTTTCTAGGATAAATCTTGTGTATACTATGTATGAACGGACATGCTATTGTTTCTTTGGTTTAAGATTATGTTATTATTGCTTCTATTACATGTTTATCAATCTTTTCAGAGTTTTTAAGGAATAATTATAAATTCATCCAAAATTAGAATCACCCCTAACTTTCCTTACAACTATTAAAGCCCACTTAACTTTTAGGTCATATTCCCTCTAGCAATGGTATATAAAAAAAGAAAGTGTTGTGTACTATAAAACTAAAAATTAGCTTAGATAACACTTTCACAAAAGCATTAATTAAGAAGACGTTTCAAAATTTTAACAAAATAATTCGTATAAAGAAAATAAAATAATCGGTATTAACAATGTTGAAGTGGCCCATTTTGGTCCTTTTCAAGTGTTTGTTTTTTCATAATTAATGGCGCATTTTGGTCATTTTTCCAGTATCAATTTAAGCTATGTTTGATATCTTGGTAGCACAATAATAATACTTGGTAGCGCAGGGACACAACAAGAATAAATTAACACAACTAATTAAAAAACCAAACTCTGACCTGTCGGATTCAAACCAATGACCTAATGATGGTGATAAGAATAAATTAACACAACTGATTAAACAAATAAACTCCGACCAAACTCCGACATGCCGGATTCAAACCAACGACCTAAGGATGGCACTCATGATCAATAATCCTACTATAGTCCTCCGCTCTACCAACTGATCTAAGGCCGGAATGCATTTATTTTTTAATCAAAATATTCCTCACTACATGTTGGTCTTGAAGTAATAGCCAATAAAGATTAAAGATTAGATAAGAAGGAAATGATAGAATTTTTGTCAAAATGTAGAACTCATAACTAAGTATCATCCATCATGTTATTCTTCTCAAAGAAAATTTTGAATCATCTCTTTCATGTATTCTCTGTTAATTTGTCTAAATAATTATGCTAAAATTGACAGTTTCGCTGAGTGGTCTAAGGCGCCATATTTAGGCTTTGGTCCAAAACGGCATGGGTTCAAATCCCACAACTGTCAATTCTAAATTTTTGAATAACGTAGAAATCTCCTGGGTTCAAATCCCACAACTGTCACTTTTGAATTTTTGAACAACTTAGCAATCTCATGCATTTGGGTTCGAATAGTGTAGTAATTTTTTCTCTCAATGGATGTTAATCATCATCATTATAATTTCCAATACTTGTTTTTCAATTGTTATGTAGTTCTAAGTGGATGACAACTTTCTACTATCAAACATAATCATATGATTAATAAACTTTTCTCTAGATTGCATGCTTCATTGGTCAATTGTTGGACCTAAAGCATTAATACACAAACATGAAATCATTTGTCCCAATCTAGGAACCTTAGCGTCATTGTGTTTATAAGCTTATCTTTAAACTAATAAAAGATGTCTTAACATTCTTGTGTCCAAAACAAACATAGTTTCTTTCTTCAACACTTCCATAGGCAAGGGTAAATTGTGGCAAACTTTTTATGATACCATTTGAGTTTGAGGAGGGCTTAATTGTGAGAGATATTTGTGTGAGGTTTCAAGGCTCTTACAATTCTCATTTCCATTTGAGTTTGAGGAAGGCTCAATTGTGAGTGAGATTTGCGCGAGGTTGCAAGGCTCTAACAATTCTCACTTCTTTTGAGTCTACCCTCATTCAATATTCCCATATTGTCCTAAGGATTTATTGTAATAATTTATTATTTCTATGGATTTAAAGATCCATATATCACGACATCTCTATAATATGCATCACAAATTCACTAGATGTCTATATATGTATCCATAGAAAACCCCTATTTTCCAAATATACACTTCTAAGGATGTGTGGACGAAATATTTAAATATAATTTTGATTTCCCTAAAGAAACATGCACTAGCGCTCATCACATCATAAGGCATTTGTTTAAATGCAAATACTCCTCATTCTATTGTAAAACTTGTGAGATGTTGGTATTCTTATCTAATGGATACTTGGTTTTACCCTGGGTATCCATCAAGGAAGGAATACACCTCATAACTTGCTACATCTCATAAAAATTCATTTATAAACAAAGTAAGGAAGGGGTCCCTGATTATTACTATGTTCAACTTATAGAGGTCTACACAAATTTGTAGTTTTCCATTCTTTTTCTTCTCTATAACGATGGGTGACAAGTATTAATCACTATATTGGATTGAATAAATGATGCCTAAATCCAACATCTTGCTGATTTCCCCTCCAAATTTCTTCTTATGTTTGGGGTGCATACTATAGTATATATGTCATATTGATTTGGCATTGTGATGCAATGCTATTTAGAGTTCTCTATATTCATTGGGATTACCTTTCACATTTTGATTGTTGAAAGAAAACACATCTACAAATTCTTAAAAGGTCATTATGGCCTCCACAATTGTTTTTTCATCTCAACGGTGACCCATTCGAATATATAGTCTTTGTTCATTTTGGTAAAATGTTAGTATCCTCGAATATCAAGTTTGGGTTTTGCATATTAGTGTGACTCGATGATCTCATATCCATAATCTACACCTTATATTTCTCCTTTGAATAATGATCTAGAGGGTCATTGCAATCCCCTTTTT
>WSFP011482808.1:0-15906 GCA_009831015.1 Picea engelmannii | reverse complement strand
TGATTGGAAAAAGGGGATCCCTAGGAACTATATCAAGGAAGAGTATCATCCAATGATTGCTAGTCTTCAACGATTCCTCACTTGTGAGGGAAGGTATGATGTGACCTTCATATATCATCTTAGTCTTCTATTACACTTTGAAGGAGGCCCTGAAATTGATTTCCCATACTTTTTATGGATGACTTTGAACAAAATGGTAAGAGGTGTCAAATCCCTATCCAAAACTAAGAAGACTATCATTTACCATCAAGGTCTTATTAAGATGTTAGTTTTACATGAAATCAGGAAGAAAAGGATTAGCTGGAAAATCCTTATCACTCAACACCTTCCCACAGAAAACAAACCTATGGAGGAATCCCAACATGCTCCAAAGAAAAATAAGGAACCTCAAAATAAAAAGGGCAAGAAAGATAAGGCAACTCCATCATCATCCAGAATAGTGAGCCAACATGAAAAAGCTAGTAAACAAGTAGGGCCCTCTTCCACAGTCAATAAGACTCTTAAAAGTCAAGAATCAAAAGGTAAAACCAAATTAGTAGAGGAGACTTCAATAGTATCACTTGAGGATAAGGGCCATAAGACAAAAACTATAAGGAAAGGGAAGAATAGCTTAGAAAAAAAAAGTGAACAATCTATAGAGCAATCCCCTGTAACCATTCGACAAATAGAAAAGAAGAAAAGGAATCATGTGAGCACCCCTGATCTAGTACCTCCTTGTAAAATAACCACAAGGAACATGGAAAATAAAGGAAGGCAGTTGTCAGTCCTCATACATAGGAAGATCTAGTCGATCTTACCTCCCCTTCTGAATACTTATTAGTCTAGGATGACATCCCTAGTTTGATCGAGGAACAAGCCACTATTACTTTATGTGGGATGAGGGAGGAAGTGGAGGAAAGAGAATACATCTAGCCAGTAATAATGGAGTCAAAAAAGACCTTAACAAAAGAACAGATGAAGAAAAATATTGGGGAACTACAAAATAAAAACCAGGAACTCAAACAAGAAGTGAAGGCATACCAACTACTGGATAGGTATATCAAAAAGGAAAATGAGCAATTGAAAGAAACCAGCTAGCAACTTCAGTATGACCATGAAGAGACTTCTAATAATATCAAGAAGGTACTATGACTCCTACAATACATTAGGGTCATAAAAAGGGAGCTGAAAGAATAAGCCTCAGCCATCAACATCATTGATCCACAGAAGTAAAGAATGCAGTCTCAAGTTTTGAAAAAATTTGGGTTTGTTTTCAGTTGCATGAGGACATGCAATGGTTTTGGCATGGGGGAATGTTGAGCCTCTAAATTGACATCCCCAATACCCTATTATAATCCTCATCTATACATTTTTGGCTTACCTAAGCTTGGATAAATGAAAAAGAACACTACCATTAGCCATTGATAAGGTCATAAGGTAAAGTGTAATTAATTCATGCATTTTTGTGGTTTATTGAGCTAGGAGATTAAATGTTTCATGTACTAATGCTTAAATTTTCCATGTATAACCTTTGACCTCTAGATAAGTCCATCCCTCCTATACCATCTCAGCTATCCAGTACTTATGTGCCAGATTGCCACTGTCTGAATCTAGTACCAAGCACACCTTCTATTCAGATCCAGTGCCGAATCTCACCTGTCACAATCTAGTACCAAAGGCCGTATACTTTCGTGATCCGGATCCGGTACCAACCATTTGTGCACTATTCATATCGAGTACCATATACCTGTCATGATCTGGTACCAATACAGGAAGCTGAATGTACCAAGTTTAGCTCCAAATCATGCCCAAGACAATTGTTGGATGTTTATTGAATCCTAAATGTTTTAGCAAGGCTATGTTAGGATAGTTTGTTATTGCCTCATCCTCATGCACTTGTTGTCATGAGGATGAATCCTAAAATATGTAACTGAATAATTAAATTTGACAATTGACTAATTTGCAAAATATTTCACCTCCTTGTGTTTCACGACTAAGACTGTTTAAATAGTCATGGTAAGGATGGTGGAGGTAGTGGAGAGTTAGCATAATAGAGCATGTGAAGCAATGTTACATATTGTGGAAGATATTATGGGTGAAGATTAATAGAAGGACATCATTTATCTCCATGTCTTGATCATCTATGATTGAATGTGAGTTGAGTTGTTAGCATAGTTTCATTCTATGTTTTGAAGTTTGAGTAAGAGTAATGCGTGGGTTGAAATCAAGCTTACTATAGACTCGAGTCACTGACCTGTTGAAGTGGCAAGGGCCCACCACCCAACAAAGGTCAACATCTTCGTAGATTAGTATTATCATTTGATTTCAATAGTGTAAATGTTAGATTAGCTGAAGCTTTAATTCTTTCAGATGCTAGCAATATAGTTTAGACTAGGATTTCGATTATATGATTTCTCAGAGATCTTTACTCACTCTGTTTTTCATATGCTTTGTTTCTGGTTTTTTTATGAATTTGATTTTGTTTCATGGACATGAATGTTGGCAGCAATAGTTAGACATATTTGAAGGAGAACTAGTAAAGTTCACAACAACACATTGTGAACCACAACATGCTTAGTATATTGACTGTTGAACTACCCATGCTATGTCTTGATGATTGATGTGTGATTTCACTTTCAGAAGTGTGATTGCATAGTTAGTTTTCCTGGTCAGGTAGCAGAGTTGATCTGTCAAAAGAAATCCATCTCATACTTGCATGTGCCATAATGGAGTAGATATCCTCTCTATGAAAGACAACCAAAGTGTGTTTCAGTTTGCTAGTTTTCTTTGTTTCCAGCATACATAATCTAGAATAGTTCTATACTCATGACATTAGAATTACCTTTCATACTGGTGTCTTGTAACTCTGTTGATTATGAATCCCGTATTGATAATTAATGAGTGTATTATACTAAACATATAAGTACCACAACAATAATTCTATATTGATATAACACTTTCATTATATGGTTAAAAAGGATTAGATTTATCTATTACTAATTCACCCCTCCTCTCAGTAATAGAGAGAAAGGTAGATGATAGAGAGAAACAACATGTATAAAAATGGAATATCACAATTTGATGGACATAAGTATTCATTTCAGAGCATAAGGATGAAGACATATATATAGGCATAGGGATCTGAAATTTGGCAATCAATTGTAGATGGATACACAACACCAACAGTTTTGCCGACAAATGACAAAGAAGTGAAAATCAGTCAGAATAATTCCAAAGCCACAAAAGAACTTATTAATGGTCTTCGAGAATCGGTATTCACCAAAGTTGCACATTGTAAATCTGCTAAAGAGATTTGTGACAAACTTCGAAATATTTATGAAGGAGATTCAAAATTTAAAGCAAGAAAGCTTCAAACTTACAGAGGTCAGTTCGAACAAATAAAGATGAAGGAATATGAGAACACTGTATATTACTTTTTATGAGTCTATTAAACAGTAAATGCAATCTTGGGATTGGGAGAATAAATCAGATAATTTGTAATTGTTCAAAAGGTACTAAGATATCTTCCTATGAGATTTGACCCTAAGATATCAGCACTAGAATAAAGGGAAGATCTAAACTCAATAAGCATGGAATAAATACATGGAATATTCACATCATGTGAAATGCAAACTAAACAAGGAAATCGAGATATAAAAGAAGCATCCTTCAAAGAATCCTAAAGGTCAAAGAAAAAGGGAAAGAAAAAAGAAAAAGAACATAACAACAATAGCGACGTCTCGGAATATGATGAAGAAGCAACCAACTTTGTCATAAGATTGAATAAGGGAACCAACGATAGGTATATAGGTAATCTTCCTTTGATTTGTTTTAATTGTGATGGTATTGTTCATTTTGCTAACAAATGTCATAAGAAAAAGATAAATGATGAAGGTTACTCAAATAGAAAACAATCATATAAAGGAAAAATAATCACAAAGAAAGTTTCCAAGAAAAACTTATGCACCAAAGAATACATATCATCTTCAGATGAAGATGAATTCAATGACAGTGAGATTTTTTTTTTTTTATTCATGGCAATAAAAGACTCTGATAAAGAAGAATCTGAAGAAGAATATGAAGAGGCTGAAGAATAATATGAAGAGGCAGAATTTGACTACCGAGGGTTACATAATTTATTTCATGTTTACTCAAATTTTTGGATTCATAACATGTTACATGTCCATGTTGCATGAGGACTCCTCTGAGTCCCTTTTTGCAGGCATCTGTACAAACTATTTATTCCTTGTTTGGCTCTACAATTTTCAGTTCTGGGGCATGTGTTAAGAGGTGTTTTAGTTGTTGGAAACTTACCTCACATTCTACTATCTGAATAAATTTCACCCTCTTTCTCTGTAGTGAAGTTATTGGATGGCCAATCTTATAAAATCCTTTTATGAATATCCTATAGTATCCTGCTAAGCCCATGAAGGATCTAATGTTAGTGACATCCTTGGGTATGGGCCAATCTATAATTCCTTTAGTCTTATCAGGGTCAACTACTACCCCTTTCTCAGAGATAACATGGCCTAAATAATGGAATTTACTTTGGAAGAAGTCACACTCAATAATCTTAGCATAGATCATGTTCTCTCTTAGTACTTGGAGTACTAACTTTAGGTGTTCTTCATGCTCTTCCTTAATCCTTTAGTAAACTAGGATCTCATCAATAAAAACTAATACAAATATGTCCAAGAACTTGTTGAATACATTATTCATAAAAAACATGAAAGTAGTCGGTGCATTGGTGAGACTAAATGGAACCACCAAAAATTCATAGTGTATGTACCTTGTCCTAAAGGTGGTTTTATAGATTTCCTCATCCTTGTTTCAAACTTTATGATATATGGGTCTTAGATCAATCTTGGAAAATATGGTGGCACCTCTTAATTGGTCAAATAAGTCATCAATCTTAGGCATGGGCTACTTGTTCTTAATTGCCATTTTATTGAGTTGCCTATAGTCTATGCACAACATGAGTGTGCCATCCTGCTTATTTACAAATAAGGTTGGTGATCCTCAAGGAGACACACTACTCTAAATGTACTCATTGTCTAACATTTCCTTCAGTTGAAATTTGATCTCAACTAACTCTGGAGTACTCATCTTATAGGGTTCTCTAGACATTGGCACTACTCCAGGTACAATATCTATTGAGAAATCAATATCTCTCTTGGGAGGTAACCCTAGCACCTCTTCTAGAAACACATATCTAAAATATTTTAGTATAGGGTGGTCTTCTATACTTGGTTTTTGGTTCTTAATGGAATCTAATGCTTGTAATTCATACAAAGGGAACCCCTTCCTAAAATACTTCTTCATTTGGAGGGCTGATATATTTCTTACTAAGATGGGTTTTTGAATTCCTTGTAAGGTTATTCTCTCCCCTTTGTCATGTTCACATTCTAAAGTTTTGTTATAACAATCCATGTTATCTTTATGGGAAGCCAACCAATCCATATTGATCAACATGTTGTATGATCCTAGAGGAAGGATGTTTAAGGTGGCTTGGGTGGGAAACCCATTCATGATGACTCGGCATGTTCTAATGACCCTTGCTACCCTTATTTTTCCTCCCATGTCCAGTTGTACCATCCATGGCTTAGTGTGTTTTGTTGGTTGTAATTTACACTTCTCAATTGTTTGAGGAGAAATATAACTTAGATTAGAACCAGGTTCAATCATAATAGAAATAATATGGTTGGTGACCATACCTTCCATTTCCACCATCGAGGATTGGTGGTATGCTTGTCTGTTTTCCAAAGTTGCATGGGTTTTTGGTAGGTTTCTAGCCACACAATCGACTGTGGTAGCCCCTTGGACATTTTAAACTCCCTTGTTGTTTGGATTCCTATGAGGAAAGTATCTCAACATGTGATATTTTCCATAGCCCCAAAATTTCAATGATTCCATCTTTGTCCTTTCATTCCTACCCAGGGCTGATACAATAGTCTTATCTCCACCTTCAAATGGGAAGTTTTGTTGATTCACACTTTTGGTATGGAATACCATCCTGGGATTCTTCCCAAAATTATTAAACCTTGAAGGTTTAACTCCCATCTTCTTGAATCCTATTTTATTTTTCTCCTTCCATCCCTTCAAGGGGTTGTTTTTGGTTGAGTTTCTCATAAGAGTATCTAGGCTTTTGAATGGTGTCTTCAATGGTTTTAGGTTCATCAAATTCAATCTTTTTCAGGAAGGATTGAGGTAGGGCACTGAGAAATCATTGCATCTTTACCTTTTCATCCTTTATGTAGGGTACATACCTCATCAGTTCCATAAATTTGTTGATGTATTCATCTATAGTGATTTGTCCTAATTTGAACTGATAGAACTCCATATTTTCATCATAGTACTACTCAGAAAGGTACTTCTTCTTGAAGTATTTCTCAAACTTATTCAAAGGAAACCCCTTTTCCCAGATTCCTTTTACATTCCAATGGTCTTCCCAGTATATAGAGGCCTTTCCATTCAAATTGAATATATTTATTTAGGCTTTCAAGTTCTCAAAGTAGTTATGAACTCTGAAATAATTCTTTAGGCCCAATATGCAAGCTTATGCCTCTTCCCCTTTTTTTTATTTCCCCATCAAAAGTAGGTGGCCTGGATTTCTTAAATTCCTTGAGGTTTCTACTCTTGGAGTACTTCCTTTTCTTCCCCTTCTTCTGGGAATAATATCAATTCTAGGTACACCATGCCGCTGTGCCATGGATGGATCACGAGGTCCACGCAAAATAATATCAACTCTAGGTCCTAAGCCTAGAACCCGCTCGAAGAAAAAACTACACAAGATAGAAGCGAACCCGAAGTTTTTGTTACTACCATGTTTGCATTCTATCAGATGGCTCTTTATGTTGGCCAACAGTAAGGTGCACCAGTCGTACACACACTCCACTAAGTAGAACATAATTGGCCTTGATGTCTAGTGCAAAGAGGTTGATCCTATGATCCGTGTCAAAACAAGGACAACAATCTTCAGACTAATATTATTTATCACTCTAATGGGGAGTTGACTCCCGACCTTCTCGGTCCCTGCAATGTAATGAGAATCTATGTATTCCTCATTTTTCATACCACTCTCAGCTCCCCAGGCTTGAGGTTGACAAACTTACCTTGATGCGACAATCCCATCAAGAATTAAATGTCCTTGAATTCAATCCTTAATGGTTTTCCATCAAGGTTGAAACTCTCACTATTCAGATCCCTTTAATCCACGAGAAATTGTAGAAATATCACTTGGGCCCTCATACCTTTGAGAGCCCAAAAATTATATAGCCCGCATATTTTCAAGGCCATTTGGGCCCCTAGATCCCTCTCCATTGTAGCATCTACCTCCTCATGTTCTCTTTCTCTCCACTCTAGAACCATCCTACAAGAGACAAACCCTTTTTCGAGTTAGAAACCACTAAAAACCATTATTTACAAACATATGCGTGGGTTGTAGTGTTCAAAGTCACGTATAGGGATGATTATACATTGGTTTTCTTTTAAACAACCATGTATAAGCATGCGTATAAGAGACCCGATGAACTATAGCCTGTGTACACCTAAAGTTTCAAATTGCGCCCTAAATAACTTAAAAAATGGAAACTAATTGTAAAATCTAATCCAATGAAAAGAAATAAGAGAGGAAAAGTAGTTACCTAGTCCAGACAATTGTCAATTTCATCCTCGTAGCTCCCACAATCACCAATTAAAGTTCAGAGGTAATTTGGTTCAAAATCCACTATTTGGGTAAAAAATACAAATGGTATAGTAAATTTTCTTTTTTTTACTATTTATAGAAAATATTTACCCACTTTGCATAGTTTTGGATAATATTTTGGCCTAATGGACTAATACAATAGTGGATTGAGTTGGTTTTTGTAGTTTTATATAGGGATTCTTGCAGTTTTCAGTGCCATGTCGCCCGTTCATAACTTTGGACAGGTATTTTTGCTACCCAACATATAGGATCGGTATCCATTCCATAATGCACATTTTCATTGTCCTATGAATTTCGCTCATATGCCTTAGGTATGAACCCATTTTATAGCAACAAAAAACCTTCTATCTGCAACCAGAAGTGTCAATATCAAATGGTAGAGACTTACCAAAAATGGGTATCCTAGTTAGATCTCATACTTCATTCAATTCCCATGCAGAGATTCATGTACGTAGGACTAGGAGTACCTTATAACTAATACATGACTTTATGTTGAACCTCATTCTTACTCATAAACATGTTCACCTATACCTAGAGGACTCTAAGCGAGTTTGATTTAATCTCTTTTTCGACTCATTTTCAAAAAGAGAAAAGATTGTTGAGTGAACTTGTCTCTTTCACACTCGTAAATTGGATTTGAAAGGATGTCTATTTGGTGCAATTTTATCCCTTTTTCAAACCAAGTAGACTAAGATTACGAAAAATGACATTTTCTAGCATTAAGTTGTAATTGCATCTCATGCCCTTCTTTGTAGTATTGATCCTATTTTTGGTTCTCTCTTTTTCATTAGAAGTCGTTCACCTCACCATTTTTCTACCTCAAGCAAACAGATCCTTGTTTATATCCTTTGCATATTGACACCCTATACCTAGGAGGAAACATTCTCCCAAGTGTCCATCTCTCGCATGCACCTCCTTGCATTGAGCATAGGTATGTTCCACTGTTGGAGCTAGTTTTTCTTATTTGCAACACTCATTTCCTTCTATATATCATAGAATTCATTTGGCTATGGAAAGAAAAAAATATGGGTGGGAAGGGAATATTATCTTATATTGGCAGTAGTCCTGTCACCTTTTAAGAGAGAACAATTTTTTTGATTCCACTTTTCATCAAAATTTTGGGTTTAGCATGATATTTGGAAGATGATCTTGTTAAATAGAGTTTACTCCCCCAACTAGTTACTCTTCCAGTCCCTATGGATATTTTTATTGGTTTCTCCTACATCTCAAAGTTTCATCATTGATTTTTTGTTGCCAGAGTCTTCCATATGTCTCATGCTCTTGTTCAAAGGATGTTTATCAACCTGTGTCAGCCACTCCTCAGAACTCTTGAATATGCATGCCGACCATACCCTCAGTGTGTCTCAGAATCACATGAAGTTGTAGTCCTATTGTGCACCCTGGTCCTACTTTCCTCATTGGTAGGTAACCTTGAACTCAACAGTTGACATTTCATCATTGGTCGTTGTTGGGTGGTTTCCCCTGTTTTCAATGGAAAGACATCTATTCACACATTGGGATTCATGTAGATTCTTGGATGCCATTATCCCTATTGGTGGTTTCCTTGCCTTTGTCAGCATTTTTCATTATTGGTTGTTATTCAGAGGGTCTTTTTCATGTAATGCTTGCACTTGGCACACATGAAAGATGTATAGGGTCATTGGTTCATGAACATGTTCTTCATATGATTTCCTCCAAATCATCAAGATCCTTCTTTGTACCTGATGCTGAATGATGATATATGCCTTAATGCTCTCCTTTCAGCAGGTTTCCTTCCATCGAATTCATCTCATCTATTTTGGATATGAGACCTAGAGTTCTATGAGTACTTAGAGGCTTGCAGTCATTACTAGAATGTTCTCTTGCCATCGCCATTTGGGAATACATCAATGTATCTTGATCGATGGATTCTTCAAGTGTTAAACCCCGACTCCTTTATTCACACTTGTAAGAATGTACTCGGTGCCTTGATACCTACTTTCATCATCAGTAGGTTGTCTCATGTTTGATAATGGTATACCTCAATGATCAATAATCAAACAAAGTCTCAGTGTGTTCAACCTCAACTCCTTTATTCACACGATGTATACTTGCACGTTTGGTGGATTGTGTAGAATACTTTAAGACATCAGTTTATAGTTGTAGCTTCCCTAAGCTATTGTACCTTTCATTGGACCACTACCTATGTGACTTCAATGATCATGGGAGATCAGAGTGTACTCCATTGTATACATATATCTTCAAATTGTTTTGAGACTAGTTTTACTAAGCCTTGCTCATGGATATGACATCCTTTGGCATGTGTCCATGTTTGTATTTCCTATTCATGGCCATGGACAATTTTTTGGTATATTTTTACATGGATCTGCATTGTAATTCAAATTGGAAGCCATGTGTGCAAAGTCAGTACAGATTCTAATGAGCAACTGGTTCTTCCAGTTGGGTCCCCATTACTCCACTTCTAGTTCTTATGATGTATTTCAGCCATCACAGATACTCCTCTGACCTCACACATCAAGGGGCATCTATTATAGAAATATTTACCTCACCCTATGAAAACTTGCACATAAGGCCTTTTCCCATTTCCCTTTGTAGACTTAAAGTCTCGTTTTGCAAATCCCAGAGTGACAAACATTATTTTTGCACATATATGTTCCCTACCTATAGTAAAACATGCATATACATAAGTTGCATAACTACATCCTGCGTACATTGGAATTTGTGCCCAAAATTAAAAAATTATGTCGAGTTTCCATGTCATGTCATGAGATCCATGATCCTTGACCTTCCATATATTGGAAATGTTCTGAATCAACCCTTAAGTTCCACTTGAAGGATACAAATAGGTCGAATCCAAGATATGGAAAAGAAGAGAAGAATTCAACTTTGAGAGAAAAGTTACTATGGAGAAATTATTCACTTCATATTGAGTCTACATCCCTTTGCCCTTTAAGTCTGAACACATTGTTCAAGCCCCAAGCTCTTCCCTACTTGTTTGAGAACCTCATTGTCTCTCTTATATGATATTTCCTTTGGTGGAGGATTGAAGTGGTGGAGGCCCATCAAGAAGTAACTTAGTTTCTCAGTTTTGAAATGTGCCAGCACATAATTTTGCAATTCATTCACTTTTGTTGATTACATTTTAAAAGAAATACTCTTTTCTCGTCCAATTAATATCTTGAAAATATTTGAATTTTTATTCCATGGATGTATTTGTTATGAATGTTGATGGATTATTCTATTGAATGTGCTAACATTATATATTATCTCCATATGCTTGTGTTTCTTGGTTGTTGAGGACAAGTTGCAGGTGTATTTATTTGAGTCAAGGCTCAATGATGGACTTCATCGAACATATGAATGAGGTAGGCCTTTTATATTGTCTTTCTAGAATGTTTGTTTATATAGCATACCTGAGATTATAGTTGATTTATGCAGTCATTTCCATATGTTGTGGTTTACCCCTAGCAATAGAGAGATTTTATTCGTAACAATATAAAATTAAATATGTATCCTTTTCCTTTAAAAATCAGCAAATTATTTTAAAATCCCAAAATCATCTCATCATCCGAAATCTATAAACTGTCTTCAAATAATATATTTATGTTTCTCTTAAAATTTTCAATAATGAAATGTATTGGACAGACTAAGCACAGTCATAAAATGCAATTTATTTCAACTTATCATGCCTTCAACTAATGAAATGAAATAATCGATAATTAGTAAGGCTCTATCGAATGTATAGTGAGGATAACCATTTCCAAATCAAAACTCATCATAATCTTGTAGTTTAATAAAATATTCATCACATCGAAGTCCAAAATAAGGCATTCTAATCAATTTCGTGTGAAACAAAATTCGTAGGTACACCCCACATTTTTTCAAACAATTCATTTATCAAAAACACAATTGATCATCACTTTGTATAAAATCATCATCATAAATATGACAAGTGTACTATATAACAACCACTTCCAAAACAAACTTCACATATTTTCCTCCATTCTAACCTAAATCGAAACTGAATTGAAACAATTCACCATCAAAAGATGGATTGAAGGACATTTAGGGTTTCAACACCCAAAACCCATATACATTTTCAACAACTATAATGAGTGCAAAGGTTAGGGTTACAAAAACATGATAACCAAAATTTTCTTTTGCAAATGATTCGAAACAAGCTGCACATTTTTACCTTTAATCAACCCTAACCAGATACCCAAATATTTGAAGAGAAGAGCATGGACATAAATACAAAGGAAGTTCTAAACTAGTAGGTTGAACTCTAGGTAGAGGGTACAACCCCCAAAAAACATAGAGAATAAAATATTTTGTAACGAGGTGGTGAAGTCTTTTGTAAACTGACTTATAATGGAGCTCAACAATGAACATCATTTAAATTAGGTCGAAAGATAGAAGAGAAATAATGGGGTTGGAGTGAAGGCAGGAGTAATAAGTAATAACAAATTTCTTCATCCAATGTGGCATCAAATATATCAAGGAGAAACCACAAGACTCTTCTTCATTTTGAAACAACAAGATAAATAATAGCAGTGCTTCACTACGATCATTTTATATAGGGAAAAGAAACCAAGAAAGCAGACCAACAAAAAACAACAAATTCATTCACCATTACACAAAGATACATTAAAAATATAATTGTAAATTTAAAATGTGTTTGATGAGAGAAACTATAGGAAGCATACCTTTACTAGTTGCTTGAATCTTTTTCCTTAAGAGAAATGAGTTTCAATGCCAGAAAATCGAGGGTTAGGGTTCGAACAAAACAATTTTTGCAAAGCTCAATTCCAAAGACCATCAAAATGAAAATGATGAACATCCAAGGCAGTAACCCCACCAAGAAACTCATGTTCATGCATTCAATACATGAGGTTCACATCGCCTCAACATTTACTTCCCTTTCCACATCACAATTCTACTAATCCACTTAATCCAATTGCAGAACGAAATATTATTCCAGCTATGCAAAAATTCACGTGCTTTTATATCCATATCACCATCATTTAAATGCCCTTGAAAAACCATACTATTCAACATGTTGAATAAACCCATGTTGATTTCCCAACTTATGTAACAATGGAATATAATCAAAATACTAATATCCTTAAAACAAGATTTGAATAAAATCAATCAACCATACTAAATTAATATGAAGAACTTGCAATGTACCATAGACATCATGTTGAACAATAGGCTTGACCCTTTTAGAACTTTATCATATTACCTTCAAATATATATGTAAGGAATGAAACTAACATTGTTGGCATGTTTTATAGGCAACGTATGCTTGTCATTGATGGCAAGTACAACAACGATGATCAACAACGCAGTGACAATTGGGGAGGAGCAGCAACAGTGATCATTGCATCAACAATTCAGAATTCCTGATGGCTATCAGATCTCAATGTAGACAAGTAGAGTGCGCAGATATGGAGGATAGATCTTGGGCATTAGATCCAAGCATGAGGACCGACCATCGTAGGATCCAGGAGAATCATCATGATCTTTAAAAGTGCAAGGTGAAGCAAGTTTGTGAATCGTAGTTTTGCAAATCATGACATGGAGAGGCAAGAAACAATACCACAGGACTATCGAAATCGCGATATGATCTAAGCCGTTGAATCAAGATCACATCTAGACCAATGATCTGACTCACGTCAGCAAACCATGTCAGCTAAGAACACATGGCACAACTAGGCAATGACAAGTGTCAAACTGATTCGACAGTTTAGGCACATGTAAGTCACGAATCAGAGTGACACATGGAAGTTATTAGACACGTGTCAATCCATGTGTGATGTTAGAAGGCTTACATCACTTTGTGGTTTCACAACTTGCAACTTGGAGAGTCAAGAAACAATACGACAGGAATGTTGAGATCGTGATATGTGAAATCACGACAAGATATTGACCATTGATCAAGAGGATGCATGGAAAAAGATCAAAGCACCACAAAGACTCCACTTCAGAGTTTCACAAGTCGTGAAATTCAAAGGAAAGAGATTCAAACTCGTGCGATGTGAGATCAAAATAAAATCCTTACCGTTGATCTTAGGGACATGTGGCAGAATATCAGAGCATGTTAAAGACTCCATTTCAGGGTTTCACATATCATGACTTGGAGTGATGAGAATATCCATCTAAGAACTCACAATATGCGATATCACAAGTTAATCACAGTCGTCAGATCAAGGTGTGATTTGGACTGTCAATCCAACTTTATTTTGGGATATCACCTATCGCAAGTCAGAGTGACAAGAACCTCCATCGAAGAACTTCCGAGATGCGAAATCACAAGTTAATCGTAGCCATCAAATCAAGATCAAATCTGAACCATCGAATCATAGGACAAGTGGCAAGCAATTGGAATTTCACTGACTTGGGGTCAATGGAGCATGGTGTGGAAACTCATGAAATATGAAGAGCCTTTTTAGCATAGTCTATGGTCACCACCGGTGGTCATGAGAAGGGAAGGATTCAACCCAAATAAACTCCATTTCGGGGCTTCGGAGATCGTGTATGGGAGTGTTGAGACACTTGGTCACACGAATGCCGAATTGTCGAATGTTGAAATGCCAAAATGAGTACAAGATCTGGTGGAGCCAATCCAACGGTGCAGGTGAATCCGATTATGATCAAAGGGCTAATTTTGTGCTTCATAATGTAACTGCTAGAAACCATTGATGGTTTCTACCAGAAGATTTGAAGAGACTTCTATGTGATCGCCAGAGGAGCTGAAGAGTCTCCAAGATTTGTCAAGTAAAGGAAGAAAACTCTTAGAGGGATTGACAAGTGGATGAGAATTGAAGTCTGTAGCTGAAAATCGAAAGGATAAGATTGTTGAAGACAGAGAAGACGAAGAGCCTCAAATGCCACAGAAGCTGAGAAATCTAGACAAAACACCTAGTGATGCTAAACACATGGGAAAAGATGTCGAAGAAATTGAAGAGTCGCGATGATGATGAGGCAGAGCACTCGATATGTGGAGGAAGTTGGCACTGAGTGAGCATGCAGAGGCATGACGAATATTGCATGCACAAAGACAACAAAGACTATAAGAATGGTGAAAAAAGAAGAGATAAGTGTTGTCTCTGTGGAGCAGAATTCAAGGGGTGTGCAAGGAGGCAGAGAACAGGAGAAGAAATTCACAATAGAGGAATGTTGCATTGAATGGATATGGTGCAGACAACATAAAAGATAGAAGAACAGGAAGTGCAAGGGGTGTGCATAAGACACTGATGCAGACAGGGTAGAGCAGTGTAACATAACAACAACAAGGCTAGTAAGCCATTGAATAACTTTATATCACTGTAATAAGTTTTAGTAACAAAGAATTTATAATTCAAGGTGGTTGGGAGGTGCTAGGGAGGATTGGTGTCCTCAGAAGTTCAAGTGGGTGCTTGAACACAGGGAGTTGGTGCTTCCTTCTAGTTGGTGCTAGAGAAATTAGGGAGTTGGTGCTTCCTTCTAGTGGGTGCTAGAGAAAACAAAGAATTGGTGCTCTCGGCAAGTAGCATCTTACAAAACTGAGGTTGTAGCCTCATTATGAGTTGGTGCTCATATGTATTATAATGCAAAGAATGTAACTATTACTTATCATATGAATAAAAAGAGGTTTTTACCCTGTATGGGTTTCCTCGGGAAATTTCTGTCTCTGTATTTCCCATATATGTGACTGATGTTGAATGTGAATTTGTTTATTTCCCTGCATTATTGTCATCATCATTGAGTGCCTTGAAAAGTTTTTAAAAGAATCATAAGTGTTTAAGCACAGTGACAGCTGATTCACCCCCACTCTCATTTGTCTAAAAATTGGTATCAGAGCCTGCCCATTTTATCTAAGGGTAGATCCTAGATCTTAAACATGTCAAGCCATGAAGGAACTTCAACCAATAAGGCCCCTCTGTTCAACGAAACAAACTTTTCCTTATGGAAAGTTAGAATGAGAACCTACATAATGTCGTTAGGTGAAAATGTTTGGGATGTGGTAGATACTGGTTATGTAAAGTCAGTTGTACTAGCTAATAAGGATGGAAAACTATAATTTATCTTCAATGTTAAGGCTATGAATTCTATCTTGAGTGGGCTTGCAGAAGCAAAATTCGTAAAAGTTATGCACCTAGGAACTGCCAAAGAAATGTGGGACAAACTCATTAGCAGTTATGAGGGTAATGAGAAGGTAAAGGATGCAAAGCTTCAAA
>WSFP011482807.1:0-15907 GCA_009831015.1 Picea engelmannii | reverse complement strand
TTGTCAGCTTGAAGAAAAAGGGTGGAAATGTTACATTTGGAGATGACTCGTCTACTAAAATACTTGGAAAAGGAATTTTAAAGGTTGGAAGTGAAAATGTAAAAGCGGGTAAAGTCCTATTGGTTGAAGATCTGAAGCATAATCTCCTCAGTGTCAATAAAATATGTGATCAAGGATACACTCTTACATTTGACTCCCGAAAATGTAAAATCAGAGAAAATAACTCAGCAAGATTGGTTGCAAATGCAACAAGAAGACCGAACAACATATACATCCTAGACATGAAGAAGAGAGAGAATATAGAAGCCACAGAAAAGGATTCCAAGGAAGAAAAATTCCCAAAGACAAAAAATAAGGATGAAGTATTATTGAATGCCACATGTTCAGGGGGAGCAGCCCCAAATAAGAGAGTTACCTTTTTCCATTAAACTTAGGGGGAGAATCCCTACCCTTTGCCATTGATGTCAAAGGGGGAAAGAAATTGGGATAATGATGATAGGGGGAGAATGAATGTTTCCATCAATGACAAAGGGGGAGATTTTTGGAAGATTGGTTGTTGTCATTGATGTCAACCCTAGTCATGGGTTTTGGACCTCAAGATTGATGAAGGCATTTGGAAATGAAGGAAAATGCACATGTAGATACAACACCAATGGATGCATAGTATACATCATGTTGTTTCCGGTGGTATGTGGCACGTCACGTGGATCCTCATGGTTGAGGAGAAATGAATTTTTGAAGATGACAAAGTGAATTGAAGAAGGAAGTACATGTAGGCCCTGAAGATAATTAAAGAACAAAATTACAAAATACGAAAGTGTCAAGTTAGCCCTAATGTTAAAAGGAAGTGACATAAATGGTATAAATAAATATCATTATACATTCATTTGATACACAAGTGGAATTTCAAAGGAAATCAAAAGTAAAGAAGGTCGGATTTCAAGTGAGGATGAAGTCTTTTGGTGATGTGTTCTAAGGTATGTTATTTTCAGGTCATCTTACCATTTTTTCTATAACCTTTTTTATAGAACGATTTAGATGGTGAAATTGCTATGGTATTGATAATACATATCAAGGTATCTGTGGAAAAATTTTCAGCTCTTGATTCGCTATAATTATGGAGATACACTCTGTGAAAGATAAGGTTTTTGACCAGTCCTGAAGCTAGTCAATAAACAGGTATTCCAGGTAAAACAGTCATAACGTCTTCATAGATAATCCAAATGAAGTGGGACAAATTGCATTGGAAATAGTACGGAATTTTGTTTCTTGTGTACGAGTTTCAGAAATTGATGTTAAATATTGAGCACGGGGCATTCTGTACAAGTTCGGTCTCCTGAATAAACCAGAATTGAACAAAGTCTACCATTCTCTCTATAACTTCTTTTTGGGTGGAAGGAAGGGGAAAGTATGGAGAGTTAAATACTCTCTTGATATTGGAGGATTGTATCTTCCTCTTGTAGTTTTATCCCTCCCTTTACATTTGGAATATGTAGCTACCTTTGGAAGTCATTACTTCTCTTGAACAATAACTATTGATTATTACTCATGTATTGGTGTAACTCTTATACTATTGTTCATTTCTCATTGGATATAGTTGAATGGTTTAAGTATAAGTTAAAAAATGTTTTGAATTCTACTTGATACTAATTCACCCCCCTCTCATTATCAACATTTAGGGCCATAGCAGGTCCATTGAACCTTTACCATCACTATGGATTTTTTCCTGAGCACTTTGATTTTTTCGTTCCAAGATGAGTACTGGTTCCACCCGAAAATCATTTTCGTGCTCCACCTGGATCACAATCCAATCAATTATGTGGTTAGGGTTAGACACATATTTCTTTAATAATGACACATTAAAAACATTATGCACTCTCATGGATGTAGGAAATGTTAGCATGTATGCAACTGACCCTATCTTTTTCTAATATTTCAAAAGGCCCATAATATCTTGTTGCCAACTTCGGGAAACAACCCAATATTATCAAACTTATTTTTTCTTTAGCTTTTAGGAAAACATGTTCCACCACTTTGAAATCTCTAAAAACTATGTTCTTGTCTGCATAAATCTTCTACCTATCTTGGGCAGTCTTTAAATTCTACCTTATCCTTTCCATATGCTCTTCCATTTCCTTTAACAAATATGGCCCAATGGTGGATCTGTCTGTTGGGTTATCCGAACTCACTGGTGTGTTACATTTCCTGCCATACAAAGATTCAAATGGACTCATTTTTAATGAGGCTTTATACCCATTATTATAAGCAAACTCCATTAAGTGGATATAGTCTTCCCATTTTGATGGTTGGTCCATCACTTACATTTTGAGCATGTCTTCAATTATCCTATTGGTCCTCTCTATTTTCCCATCTGGTTATGGGTGGTACACCGTAATAAGATTCATATTTGTCCCAAATCCTTTGAACAAACCTCGCCAAAATTTGGATGTAAACTTGGAATATCTATATGAAACTATTTCCTTAGGCACTCCATGTAAGCTAGCAACTTCCTTCATGTTAATATCAATAATTTTTGTTTCCCTGTGTGTTGTCTTCACAAGAATAAAATATGTTGCCTTAGTCAATTTTTCCACCACCACTATGATGGAATCATGTTGCTTCACTATTATGGGAAACTTTGTAATAAAATCTATTGTAAACACTTCCCACTTCCTTTCCGGAATGGGAAATGCCTGCAATAGCCATGTTCTATGTATGTGCTTTGTTTTCACCTTTTGTCACTCTAGACACTGGACTATGTAGTTAGCTACTTCTTTCTTCATTCCTGACCAAAAATATTGGCTCCGTACAACTATAATGGATTTTTGATATCATGGGTGCCCAACATATCGTAGGTTGTGCATTTCTCTCAGAACTGTATTTTTCAGCTCCATGGAATTTGGCACATGCACCTTAACTCTATACAAGAGGATTCCATCCTCTTTTAATTCACGATCTTTAAATTTTTTCTATGAATTTTCTTGTTGTAAGTTTTCCTTTATTCACAAATAATGATGATCGGAATTTGTTGCTTCAAGAATTTATCTTTTAAATTTGTCTTGTACATTCTAGTGGATGAAATATGCACTTTGCGAGCTCTTCTGTTGAGTGCATCAACCATTTGATTTTATTTTCCTTCAATATGTTTAATTTCAAATTCATACTCACTAAGAAATTCCAGCCACCTAGTTTGCCTAGCATTAAATGTTGGTTGTCCAATTAAATGTTTCAGACCATAGTGGTCTATTCTTAACTCAAACCTCTTCCCCATGAGGTAATGTCTCCACATTTTTAATGCATGTACAATTGCTGCTAATTATAGATCACGAGTAGCATAATTTCTCTCATGTTCTTTTAATTTTCAAGACTCATAGCATACCACATGATATTTTTGACTGAGGACTCCATCGAGCCTTTCTTTGCACACATCTGTGCACACTACAAATTCTTCATCTTGATCTGCAATATTTAATATGGGTGCACTTGTCAAAAAAAAATTCAAGTGCTCAAAACTCTCTTCACATTTTGGAGTCCATTTGAACTTCACTCCCTTCTTTTGCAAATAAGTGATTGGGCTTGTAATCTTTGAAAACCATTTTATGAATCTTTGGTAATAACCCACAAGAACCATAAATGAACTAACCTCCATCATATTTATTATCTTTGGACATCCTTTAGTGGACTCTATCTTCTCAGGATCGAATGTTATCCCATCTGTTGAAATTATATGCCCCTAGTAATAAATCTTCTTTTGATAAAAGATGCACTTACTTAACTTGACATACAACTTGTGATCCCTTAAAACATTTAGCACCATTGTCAGATGGTCCTCATGCTCCTCTTCAAACTTATAATAGATGAGAATATCATCTAAGAAAACAAATACAAACATGTCCAAGTACTCCCTGAACACTCCATTCATTAGACACAAAAACAAGCAAGGAATTTTATATTCCAAATGGATTTATCGTGAATTCATAATTCTCATACCTTTTTCTAAACGTTGTCTTGTTGATATATTCTTATTTTATCCTCAATTGATGGTAGCTTGATCTCGAGTCAATCTTGTAAAAAAATATTGCACCTTTCAATTGATCAAATAAATTATCAATCCTCGGCAAGGGATATTTGTTCTTTATAGTGACCTTATTAAATTGTCTGAAATCAATAAACAACCTTAAGGTTCCATATTTCTTCTTCATGAAAAAATTGTGGCTCCCCAAGGTGACACACTTGGGCGTACATAACCCTTCTTCAGAAGTTCCTCTATCTGCATCTGCAACTATTTCAGTTCTATTTTTCCCATTCTGTAAGGCGTCTTGGACACTGGGGAAACACCTGGCACCAAATTAATAGAGAAAACGATGTCTCTCTTTGGTGGAAATCCTAGAATATCCTCAAAAACATCTTCACAATCTTTCAATACTATATGGTCTTCAATATTTTCCACTTTGTCACTAGCTTCCTCTTACATGTGAGCTGCAAAAATTTGACATCCCTTCATGAAACTCTTTTTTCTATGCATGGCTAAAATTTCTTTAATAGCTACAACTCTTGGAATGCCTTGAATATTTCCTTTTATCCATTTATCATCAAGAAAATTTATTGTCTTGTTGTAACAGTCTAGGACAACATGGTGTTTTTCCAACCAATTCATTCCAACTAGACAATTATATGAATCCAAAGGTATGATGTTTACATAAACCTTCATGTTGAGTCCCTTCATGTCTATCGAGAAATATTTAACCAACTCATTGATCTTTCTCTTAGCCCCTATGTCCAACTGAACGAACCAATATTTCTTATGCTTACTACTTTGCAAGTGAAATATTTTGATAATCTTAGTGTTTATGTAACTATGGTTAGCTCCATAATCAATTAAAATTGCTATGGAATGGTTATCAATCTTACCTTCCACTTCAATCATGGGGAATTAATACTATGCTTTCTTGTTGTCCAAGGCTGCATAAATCCTTGCCATGCTTCCTCCCATATCTTCCATTGTTTCAACCTCATGAATGTTGTGTAAAATCCTCATTTTTTCTCCTTTGTGAGGGAAGTCCTTATGCAAGTGATTCCCCTCACATCCCCAACATTGTACAGGTTCTTGCCTTGGCCTTTTCCTAAAAGAATATGTTGTCTTGTGTTCATTTTGGGTTGATTGGTCTTTCTGATTTGCTTGAGAGTTGTTATGAAAAAGGGTGGCTTAAAACCTTTTTTCCTTAGCTCCCTTTTTCCTTTCATCTTTTCATTCCAAGTCTTTTGAAAGACTAGCCTCCCTATACTCTTCTCATAGAGATGCCTTGCTCTCCTTATGGTCTCCTCCAAATTCTTTGGGTTATCATATTGTATCTTTCCACTATAGAAGGAGAGAAAACCACTAATAAACCTTTGGATTTTGACCTTCTTATCTTTTATGAATTCAACATACTTCACCAATTCAAAGAACCTCTTCTCATACTCATTCATTGTCATGCTTCCCAACTTGAGTTCAAAGAACTCTTTCATCTTCCTCTGATAATAATTCTTAAAAAAATATTTCTCTTGGATATATCCTTTGAACTGCCTACATGATACCCTCTTCTCATCAAGATGCTTGGTTTCCCTAAGTTGATCCCACCACATAGTCGCCTTTCCTTGCAAGTGGTAGGTTGCAATTTTTTTTCTACCCTAGAGAGTTAATCATGCAGCTAGAAATATTTCTTCATTTTCAACAATGAGGCCTCAACCTATTTTCCCTTCCTATGCTCACCATTAAAAGTTGGTGGCTTGATCTCCTAATTTCACCTTGCAATATGTCTCCCTCGGGCCTTCTCCTCTGTCTCCTAACACAAGACACACTTGGGATAATCCCTGGCCCTGAACTAGAATGAGCTCTCCTAGTGGTTTTCTTTGGAGAATGATGGTGCCTACTCCTACTCCTTGACTTCCTATCATTCCCATGCCCATCACTTCTGCTATGGGATTTGGATGTTGTCACTTGTCTATCACTAGCTTCGAAATTTGTGTCGAAGTCCTTATTGGATTTGTTTTTCAACATGTTCAAGCTATGAAGTATATCTTCCTGAGCCTTCATAGTATTTTCATTATCAACTCTATATATTTTCCCTTCTCTATGCAAGATTTTCATAGTTACATTCTCTTTCCTATCTCTTCTTCCATTTGATTTAGTCTCAACATTCCCCATGCTGACATGTAAACCTCTGAATTCCTCTTTATGATTGTAGTACCCTTGGACATATTCCATTGTTTTGGTTCTCATATAGAAACCAAACTACTTCTATGAACCTCTAATTTTTTAGAAAATGTGCATGCAAACAATTTATTTTAGATGAAAATGAATACATACACAATTTGGAAAAGAAATCATAAACTTCTCTTTAATGACACATATCATATTCTTTTGAGTTGACCACAAAATGTTTTGCTCAAAATCATTTTCTGGGTTAGTATATGGATTCTCCCTCTCAATACCTTTCCATCGACTATTTATTTTCCCAATTTGGATTTCTAAGCAAAAAGTTATGGTCTTTAGAAATTTTGACCATTTTCCCTTTTATATCGCTACATGCTACATGTGTTCTCTTTCTCTCCCAGCACATTTTTAGATACCCAGAACTCAAATGTGGCTCCAAGGATGACTTTTATAGTCTGTGAGATTTTCATGGTCTACTCCTGGGCCTCAAACTGACTCCTGAGCTAGGAGTTATGCCCTCTACAAGAAATCTAGTACTAAATTTTACCATTTATTGTTTTGGTTGTAACTCCCTCATACAAGCTTCATTTGGTGAACAATTTAGATTGTTGGAAAGCTCTCTCCAAGCTCTATCATTTTAGAAGAATAAATTGTATGTCTTGGGATTACACACAGTTTCGCACAAATCTGCTTTCTAAAAATGTTGTTTAGGCCCTCAAAAATACCCTGCAAGATGGAGACCTTCAAAAACTGCAATTTTCATAGAAAAATTCACTAAATTACTATTGTAACAATATTTAGATATAAATAGTTGTTCTCAAAATTGGGATCAGTCCCAATCATTGATCTTCCTATCCTTTCCAAGTTGTAGCTAGACCTATGAAATCCTATCGGAAACTCTTCCTTGGAATCTTCCCATTGGAATTCCAAATTGTTGGGTATGTGAATGTCTCCAAAATCCGCAGTCCAAAACACCATAGGACTCTTCCCATCATAAACCATCTATCAAAAACATAATCCTCTTCTGAAGGCTCTCAGGAACCATTTTTCTTGAAGCCATGCACATGAATGCCACATGTCATTATCTGATTCACCCACTCTTGATGACATGCCCTCTAACATGGAGGCTTACGTGGGATTCTATTTCACCCTCGACCCTTCCAAGGAAACATGCTTGATCGATAGATTGGACACTCAACAATCGGGAAGCTCAAGAACCACGGTCATCTCAACTCCCAAAACTATGCACTGGTTACCTTGGTCAAAATGACTTCGTCGAATTCCAAACACACCCAACCTTCGGAACGAGCTCTCCTGAAAACACTTATCCAAAAGAACATCTCCATGAGATGTGACAGCTAAGAATGACCCTGATTGATCTGACGATTCTTGTTATTTTGGATTTCTTCCATCGAGATTCTCTCCCTTTAGACTCAACCTCATTCCTGACTCCAAATCCTTCTGAAAACTTATTCCCGAAATCCTTTTGGGAATTCCTTACTCCATTTTTTTGTGATTGAATCTTGACTGATGATTCTCCAAGTTGAATATATTAATCTAGGCCATCGATTACTAAACTTCACAACTGTCATGAAACTCACAAGAATTCAACTTCCATGGTCGAATTTGACTCTGCAACTTGTATATCGACACCATAAAATTTTTTCTTCGACTTCTCTAAATCATTTAAACTCGATATCTGCTCATAATTTGGGGATTTCACTCAAGTTCACCATTTTGTTTTCCCAGGATCCGACAGGACGAAATATGCAACTGTGAATATTTTCAATTCAAGTCGGCTCTTGGCCCATACAAGTTGAGTGTTGAACAACCCTGAGCTCCAATACCATTATGTAGCATTCCCCGACTTAACCAGGGAACATTACTATGCAAAAAATCACATAAAACAAAATTTTGTTTTGCTAAACAATTCCTCTAGCTTACGAGTTGTGATTTAATGACATTTTCGACTAATTTATGATACCCATAATTAAATGAAACTACAACATTCTAAACAAGCATGAATGAAACTAATTAAACATCTATAACAACATATAAAACCATTATCATATACAGAGTAAATGAACAACAGTTACATTCATGGAATAACTCAACAACATAGATAAACACTTATCTTTAAAAGAAAGTTTGTGCAACCAACTACTTGAGAAGGATGTTCCACCCAACCATAGACATGTTGTTCCAAATCTCAACATCAAGTCACCCCCGAGTTGGGGCTAGGAATCCACAAAAGAAGGGTGCCTCTCAGAGTCCCTCGCAACTCCATATCACACAACCCACTGGTTTTCTCCTAAACTATCATGAATTTCCTCTAGCTCTCTTCCTCTTGACCTACCCAACCCAAGGAATGTACCCCTTCACTTCTCTCAATCCATCAGGCATCCCATTTTTTTAATCATGATCTCTCTGACACATGTAGCTAGGAATATCTCAGTTGGGAAAGGGAACTCACTGCTAAGAAAACCACTAGAAAAAACAACAACAAAGACTTACCGATACAGTGCAACTCACACAGGAGTTCATTGTTCAGGCTTGACAACCCAACTCTTTAATTTCTAGCTCCAAAAATGCTCCAAAATACTCCAACATGCTCCATAATTCTCCCAGCCTTGTTGTTCCAGTTCCCATGCTCTCCTCTTCATTTCTCCCCTTTAGTTCATGTAAAAAAAAACCATGTCTAAAACTACATGTTACCACCCATACAAATTTCCTCTCCTTTCCCAAGATAGTTGAATGCTCACTCTGCCCAATATCGATTTTACCTCTGCCCCATGCTCTTCAATAACTATGGGATGTGACTCTCACATCCACCCTAAGATAGGTATTCAATTATTGGGCTCTGATACACTCAACCATAAAATATAATTTTTCCCCAAATGATAATAAAATTCATAAATGTGGGTTTGAATTAATACCCATAAATTATTTCTCCTTTGGATCCCTCTTGGACTCTCTCTCTAGGAATTCCCCCTATCTTTTGGATTAGTCAGCCACCATCTCTATCCATATCCCAACAGTTGGTATTACATTATTTTTATTTACAATTCATGAAATACATTTCACATTTACATTGTTTGGCCATAGCCACATTTATATCTACATTATGCATTAATTAAATTGGGGATTATAGTGGGGATGTTACAGTAGATGTATCAATGGATTCTTGAGAAGATGATACTTTACAAATTATTTTGATATTAACAAAGAAGTCATGTAAAGTTCTTTGATGACCATTCCATGTTATTTTCCTTTCATCTTGGCAAGTCATAGTCGACTATGGATTCACATTATTTTAAGAGGAAAACAAAATATTTGTTGAGAGTAAACCATGTAGATAAAATCTTTTTCAGTTATATTTACTCCCTTTTCTTTCCATGAATAAGATGATGCGCTTAGTAAGTAAATCCACTAAATGAGAGATTTATTATAATATTTTTTGGGTTTTTTTGTTTAGCACTCACCCACTGCATTCATCTAGGGCCATACAAAGAATATGTCATATATCAAGAGAGGAGAACCACCTCTATAGAAATGAGTCTTTCTTGTACCCCACAAGATTTTCTCTCAATGTTGGTCATTTTCCCTTGACAAAAAATGTGATTAACAGTTCTCCAGGGTCGATATTTTCTTAAGAATGGTTGTGTTGGATCACTATTGATCTATTCTCCATAGTGATAGATCAAGATCCTCTTATTGAGTAGTTGTGTCCAAGTTACTAAGGATTGAGTAACCAAGATTTGGGTGATGGAGGTGATGCAAAAATATCATGTAAGATAATTTTGTTGTACACGTGTTTGATTCATTAATAAATATCTACCTTCTCCTCTCCAAAAAATTGCTTGATATCAATCTTATGCATACTCATTATGTTGGAATGTAGGAATTGATGGTGAATTTCTTAGCTTGAAAACAATTAAGATGTATTGTCTTATAATTTAATTTTCTTGGGATTCGAATGTTGGAATGGGAAGGGTTTGGCATGTTTGATTGTGTATAGACCTATAAATGAGATTGGTGCTAAAGATTATCTTGGTTAAAATTTCTCACTTCGATCCAACCTCAAACACTTCTAAAATGTATGTTCCTTTCCTTCTTCCATTGCATTTCCTATCATAATAAATTATCTTAGGGAAAGACATATAGTTTTCTACTATCCATATATGGTGATATCACAACCCTCTCACCAGGGAATCCATAATACAACAATAAAGAAAATTCCCTAAAATAGGTGCCAATCATGGAAACCCTAGGCCTAGTGGTCATGGTGCAGTTCTATTTCTAGATAATGATATTAGTTTTTCCTTCAAACCAGGTGTTGTTCCTTACGTTGTTCCTTAGGTTGTTCCTAGTGACTGAACAATGCCAAGGCACCCTATGGAGGCTTGGAAAAGCCTCCCCGCTTTAGGATTTTTGTGGAAGAATCCAGAATCCAAAGGGGGTAACCCTATGATTTGTCTTGATTTATATAAAATGCTAAAGAATTTCCATATTAATATTTATAGATTTCATTATGAATACAACAACATACAACCAATGATCCTAAAGAAAGAAACTTTCTCTAATTTGTATCGAACCAAGAATGATTTAAAAAAAAAACATAATTTAAAGCATATCATGTATGATAAATCATGAGTCAAACTACTTGCATTTCTCAGGAAAGTGTATTTCCTAAAAAATAAATCAATATCACATTCACAAAATCAAATAACATAATGGGTAATTACAATAATCATTTCTTTTGAAAAATAATCACAGCTTATACACAATAATAAGATACTTGTTGCATAATGATGATTTAACAAATTTCCAAATAAAAACCTTTAAAATATGAAGACTATCATATCAAGAAAACATTGTATGTCAGACCATGATATTACGCTTAAATACATTCTCAGAAATTATCACAAGACAAGCTCACGTCATTAAGTTATGAAATTTCAGCACCTTGTAATTACTAACAGAAAATCAATCTAAACAACAAATAAAATATGAATAAACATAAACATGCGAAAAAAATCCAACAAAAACTATTGTTGAATCTGTCTCCAAAATATTTAATTAAAATGTTGTAAACAAATAAAAGTAAACAACTCTCGTTAGAGCGAGTTCTTAGAAAACAATGTATGTCTCCCTTCTAGTGAGTTCTTAGAAAGCAATGCATGTCTCCCTAAAGAAAATGATAACCATTTTAATTCCCATGATCTTCCCTTTTATGAACTTTATTCTAACCATTTTTAACTATCTACCCATTAAATACTTTAATTAAACTTAACTATATTCGTTAAATGAATATGATCTTCTTGACTTAAGCGATAGATAAAGTCTTTGAATTTCAACTAGTTGTTAACTTTTTTTATTTTCGATGATGCAACGTCCTTTCCTATACTTGTAATAATCCCCTTTTCTTTGACTATGGAACCCTTTTCCCTTATTTATTATTTTATTTCTCCTTTGCTGACGATTATTTCCTCGACTGCTCTTTATTTGTGACAAATAAGTCTTTGGCTTGAAACACATCATCTTGTTCCATTCTAAGCCATTTGGAATATTTTTATACGCATAGTTTGTACAACTATTTCCAATTCTATAAGAAATTGGTAAGGAACATGTGGTTGCATCTTGAACAACATAGAATTTAGGATCCATATTGCAAATTCATGTATTAGGGAATCTATACTCTGAGTTCCAGATGAACTAGTTTCATTAGAATCAATAGAACTTAGGTCACCTCAACATGTAAGAAGGGATGCTTGATAGGGTTGATTTGGATATAACCAAAAGTATGAAGTCCACGGGGATGGAAAAACATACTTGTAGATGTGTTGGAATTGTCCTTTGAATGCTATGGCTAACTGTTTAAATTCCTTCATTTTACTTTGCAAAGCTATTATCAGTTCCTTCTTATCAAAGATCTTTCTAATTTCAAGAATGATTTCAGTCCGGTCAGGAATGTCTATCTCTTTAAGTGATTGATCTGATAGGGAATTTATAAATGAAATCACTTTCTCACCATCATCAATTATTGAGTTTATTTCAGGTAGCAAATTGTTTACCTAAATCTATACCTTAGCTATTACCACTACTTCACACTGATGAAACAAGTCAAAATGAGGCTTGAAAGCCATCATTTTCTCTATAATACCATCCCATATTTGATGTTTAGCTTCAATAAGGCACTTTCTTCCTAGGGCATGGTTCTACTATTCCTTCAGTAATTTTTTTTAATTCGTCACGGGCCAACATTAATGCATTGATTTCATTATCCTTTGAATTCAACTGATCTAACAATTCATTTAATTAGGCTTCCTTTTCTTTCTTCATCTCCTTAATTGTATCAGCATGCACTTTATTTAAACCTTTTATTTGATTTGTTAATTCTCCCACTTGTGATTTATATGTTGATGTTTTTTCTACCAAGTCATCCACATTATCTTCATTATTTGAGATATTGAATATTGTATCATCTTCAACGTCAAAGATCTTCATCAATGATTTGCATTGTGGTGAATTTTCTTCTAATTTTGTTTTGAGCTTTTCTATTTCTGCAGCCAACTCTACTAATTTCTTAGACCTTTTCTTTTCTAGGTCTTCCATCTGTTTGGTGAGTTGTAAATTAGATTTGTTATCCTCCCATTCTCAGCCACTAGTGAATATCTTTTTTGATAGGCATCTATCAATTATTTGGATTAAAAAAACTCATGTTGTGGAATCCTCAACTTTGATTCCAAATATTTAATTTCCACCTCTTTAGCATCTATAATTTCTTTGACATTATCCATAGTCTTCGTAGCATTAGAAAGTGTTAGCAGTTTATTTTCCAAACATTTCACTCTGGTGATACTCACTTCGTTGATTATCTTCTCATTTTTAAGCTGAGTATTAAGTTTGTTCACCGTAGTTTGTGATTTCTTCACATTAACAATAGATTGAATGAATCTTCTAGAAATTATGTCCCTAGTCTATATGTGCCATTTGATCATGTATACAACATGTTGATTTGACTAAAGTGTACCTCAACAAAGGTAGATTTATATTGAGGATGATCTGACACTTTAATGGCATAAATATGCAATATCAACAATTAAATTTGTTTTTCTCTTTATCTTTTGATGGAATAAGCCTAGGGGCTCCAGGATCTTCTGATTCTAACTTAAAAACTTGGCTAAAATTTTCCAATTGAGCATATTCATTTCCTATCATAGGGATATTTGTAATAGTTCATGGATGAGTCTCATTTGAAGACTCTTTTTGTCCTTCAATGACAACCTTAGATGCCATTGGTATAAGAGTGGATATGATAACCAAAAAATGATTTCTTATTTTCTTGGGATGAAGCTCCTCTAACAAAGAATCAACCTATTTAGAAAAGTCTTCTTGTGTAGCTTCTTTGAAAATATCCTGAACAATTTCTTCAGACTGGTTGTCTTCCTCTTGGGTTTTCCTTCTTTTGGCATTTGGCTCGCCTAATCTCTCTAATGTTCTCTTGCTACCTTACTGTATGTTTGAATCAATAACAACACCATCCTTTAGTTTAGAAACAATGGATTCCTAACTTGATTCATTCTTATGATTTCCCATGCCTGAACTATTTGTGGTGAGTACTGTGACTTGGCCTCTTTCAGCAATAAGATTCTCTTTTGGAGTTCTCTCAATAACCTACAATTGAAATAAACAATGCACTTATTCCAAAGAATATTTGTTATACACCTTTTCAATTTCGAGCTTGTATTGGTGTACATATTCTGTAAAATTTAAAGTTGAACGTTGTTTTGAAATTATTTGATTTGGGTCATATTTCCAAGCATCTTTTTTCTTTAAATCAAGGGATGACATTAGTTTAGAGATAATACCAAAGGCATAGTTGTGTTTGATGATTAGAGAGAAGACTTGATGAGGCAATGTGAAAGAGGATTTTTGGCTTTTAGAAACAAAGTGTAACTGGTTAGAAGAAAGCTTCTAATGAAAATATTCTAAAGAAAAGACTCAGAGGGATATATACATAGGAAAAAAATGAGGTTCATGCTCGCAACCATATACATGAATGATAGTATATCATTGATAAATATACCAATCTCCCGTACTCGATTTAGAACATAACTGAATAATTTTCTTATACTCATTCGACATTTGGGGAGGTGGTCTTCAAAAAATAATAGAATGTGCATGCAATAAAAAATGATTGGCAAACTGCATGTAATCTTCGTTTGATGTAACTATAGAAAAAATAAGGGTCCATTCAGTGACTGGTAAGGGTTTTATCTTCTCATTTTGTTTATGGAGGGAAATATGAGAGAAAAACTCGACTTGAAAGAATAAAAATAGGTATATCAAATAGGATTGGTAATATAAAACTTTATAATCATGAAATAAACATAATTACTCATGAATAGATTCTTCTACAAGGTCAACAATATTATACATGAATGGAAATGAACCAAATCGAGGGATTATTTCATTCATTATACAAAACATAAGTTCATCAACATGCATGTTATTATCATTCCCTAAAATAACTAACAGAACTATGATTACTTGTTGGTAATTTAGGGTGAAACGGACCAAGGGTATAGAGAATAAATTTCGAAAAGAGTTTTCATCTATTAAGAAACAAGAGACAACCTCCCTCTTCTCAATGGGTTCCCATTTATGTACCCTAGCAATTAGTTGTTCTCTATCAACCTTTACTAAAGGGATTTGTAATAACAACATGGAAGAAATAGAAACTTGTGTGGTACTCGTTGTTGATCTTGGCGTTGCTTGTACTTGGCATTGGATCTCTGAAGAATATCCTGAACTTGTTGTTGGGTGTGTTGGATTTGTTCAAAAAAATTGGCTACTTGATTAACCTTGGTCTGATCATGGGAGGACTCTTCTTATGAAGTTGCAATGGGTACATCTATGTCCATGGGGTCAATGGATGGAACCCCAAGCACACCTAAAAGGGGCTATGACTAATAGAGCTATGGAGGGATCTTTTGTAGCTATGTTGAACATAAGGTAGGATCTCATCCCATGTGCATGGATGTTTGGAATTGTACATCCTCGAGATATGAACAATCATCATGTTGACTACCTCTGTTTGTCCATCATTCCATGGGTGTAAGACAACCGATTTGGTTAGCTTGGTGTCTATCATCGACCATAGGATGGACTAGAAAGTAATAAGGGACCTACTAACTCAATATGAAATAATGCTCTGTGGGAGCCCAAAATGAATATGCTCAAAGAATAGCTTAGTAGTGGCCTCAGATGTGATGCTCTTATTGTAGGGTGTCAAAACTGACATCTAAGAGAATAGATCAACGACTACGAAGACACTGTCATTACCATTTTTGGTTGAAGGTATACCAGACATGTAATCCATGGAGATGGACTCTCAAGGACTCTTAGGAGTAGGCAGAGGGGTGTATAGCCCCTGTTTCTTAATGACAGTTCTGGCAATGGCGCAGGAAGTGCAAGTTATGATATACTTGTTGACACCTTGTCAAAGCTTCAACCAATTAAAATGATTTTGTAGTACCACCACAGTTTTTTCCATGCAAAAGTGTTATGTCACTGGACTGTAATAAGCTTCTCAAATCATCTTTGCACGCTCGCTTGAAGGAACACAAATATGGCTCAGATGGAATAACAGTCCATCTTGGAGATGAAAGTTCAGAACTAGTTTTCCTATGCTCAATGTCTAATAGA